>WBMV01005969.1:1173249-1378493 GCA_013396655.1 Campylorhamphus procurvoides | reverse complement strand
TTTTTGTTTTCTTGGGAGGGTGGGGGGGTGTATTTTTTTTTTCTGGTTTGCTACGTCTGAGTTTGCTTTGAATGAGGTCTCCTGGCTAAATGAATTGGCATTTTCTGCTACAGTTTCCAGGAAGCTTTACTCTAAAACTTCTGTGATGACAGGTTGCTGCATCAGTATATTATGACTTGCCTACCTGATAACTAAGTCCTGACCAGTAACACTAAATGGTAGCTCTGCACAATAAACAGTGAGAGCTCATTATGACTTCAGTGAAGGTTTGTCACCAAAAAAAGCAACCAAAGTCTGCCAGTTCTTTACTGATAGTAAGAAGGACACAGAAATGCAGAAGGATAGAAGGAGGAGAGTTATCTGTGGCACTAAATTTCTAGAGAAATCATTTGCAGTCATTTTCTTGGCAGGCCTGGCTGGCATATTCTTTAAGCTCTTCTTCATATAATCACAGTTGCAGGGAATTGTCTCATGAGCATGTGATATTTCTTCTGTAGATAGGGCACAATGAAAACTCCAGCACTACATAAGTGATTAAAACTCCTTGGTGTTCAACAAGAAACTGTACTGAGAGAATGCTAAAAGTAATAGTTATACACCCATGCACCAGAAAAAAAAATTCTAAATTAAATTAAATTCAAAAGTGTAATGTCTCTGCCAGTTTGTCATTATATTGTCGGGGAACTCTGTCTCAAAGGCTGCCAAAACAACCAGGATGAACAGTTTCTATCAAGTGATCAACACCAGAAATGGACAACTACCTCAAAACTCAGAAGTTTATACTTTAAAAGATCTTCTATAGCATAGATAGTGACTTATTGTATTAGATAGATAGTCATTCCCCCTGTAGTTGTATGTTTTATTCTGATTGGTGGTGGCTACCCAGTTATCAGTTTCCTACTGGTTGTGTATTCCCTATTTTTTCATTGGCTGGCCAGTGATGCGACCCAGCGTCATCATGTGAGGCTAGCCACGCCCCGTCTGTATTCCCCTCCTTCCCTCTTAGCCCTTCCCCTACTTGCTGCGCTCCGCCCCAAGCTCCTCCCACTTTCCAAGCTTCTCCCTGAACCCTATATAAGTCCCATGCTTCCTTAATGAAGAGTTCCAGCCTTCAGCCTACCATCGGCTGAGGACATTTCCTTTCTCCCCTTCGGCACGCAACATTATATTGTAAGCACAACCCATTTTCTTGAGTAATCCAGGAAATGTAAGGAATTTGTCACGATTTGGACAAAGCTTTGTGGCTTACAAATTTGTTACCTGTGCCTGGTTATGCCCTTGGTGCTGTCTGATGCAATTTTATAGGTTACACTATCTGCTTTATACGAATTTGTTAAGAAGATGAAGAAGTAATACACATCTAAGCAAACCTTTATTACACTCTACCCTGTAATTTTACCCAGTAATTAAAGACAGAAAACCAGAAGTATTTAAGACAAGGTCACAGTAACATTAAATCAATTATCTGCAATGCTTAACTCTTACTACCACAGAGTAATTCCAAATTGTAATGTTGATAGTGGTTTTCTCCTGGGAAATTTTAAGAAGACTGATCCCTTTCTAAGAATTTTAGTATAGTCAGTACTATATATCTGCATTGACCAAGGTAATAAAGGACACAGATGTCCCTCAAATGTGCTTATTCAAGGATGTGAGCATTTGTTCTACTCTTCTACGGCAAGAAATGCAGTCTCCTTGTTTGTCTTTAGGCAGTTCCAGAAGTGATTGTAATGATTCCATATTTCCATTTCCACCTTAAATTACATTCCTCTTGGTCATTATTGTGCTCAATTTTATTCTTCTCTCCCTTCCTAAAATTGCACAAAGCCTTTCAGTTGGTAAATTATGCATAATAATATTAATATAATAATACAAGATTTTATGCCTGAAGTGCCAATTGACTTTTTTCATTATTGGCTGGTTTTCACTTTTGCAAAGCTATTAAAATCATAGCTTCCATAAATAAACACTCAAACTCACATAGTATATCTGTAAACCCACTAAAAACCATCGATGCCCATTCACTTGAGAAATAAAGTAAAATAGAATGATCAAATTCTTTTTGCTTTGTTTTGAAGTCTCTCACAGAATTTGTTGCTCTCTAGAGTGGGAAGCAGAAAACATGGTTGGTAACCAAAATACATATGTGGTATATGATTGCACATGACTGAGAGCGGCTTTGAGGAGAAGGATTTGAGGGTATTTTGGATGAGGGGCTGGACATGACCTGACAATGCCAATGGGCACTTGCAGCTGAGAAAGCCAATTGTATCCAGGGCTACATCAAAAAATTGCATGGGCAGCAGGTTAAGGGAGGTGATTTGGCCCCTCTCCTCTGCTCTTGTGAGACCCCACCTGGAGTGCTGCATCCAGATCTGGCATCCAAAACCTAACAAGGATGTGGACCTGCTGGAGTGAGTTCAGAGGAGGGCTACAAATCTAATCAGAGCACTGGAGCATCAGCCTGGATAAGAGAAGACTTTTATAGCATCTTCCAGTATTTAAACAGAGCCTGCAAGAAAGCTAGAGAGGGACAATTTAGAAGGGCATGTAGTGATAGGACAAATGGGGAATGACTTTAAACTAAGAGAGAGTAGGTTTAGATTAGATATTAGCAAGAAATTCTTTACTGTGAGGGTGCTGAGGTACTGGAACAAGTTGCCCAGAGAAGCTGGGGATACCCCACCCCTGGAAATGTTCAAGGTCAGGTTGAATAGGTCTTGGAATAACCTGGTCTAGTGGAAGGTCTCCATGGTCATGGCAGAGGAGGTTGGAACTCTATGATCTTTAAGGTCCTTTCCAGCTCAGGTTGTTCTGTGATTCTATGACTCTGTGATTAACCTTCATCAGGCCATCTATCTTGATAACTCAAATTTGCGCTTCCTCTGTCTCTGCACAGGTTGTACAAGGCAAGAGAGATGCACCATATTTTGGTCAGTGGCATAAAGAAGTGAAAAGCAATTTTTTATGCTATGCCTCTGATTTTATAGGGACTGTTTTCCATTGGTTCTGCGTCAGGTTCATTGGTTCTTCTTCAGCCTCATCGACAATTAGATAAATATAAGACTCCAGAGTAGTTGCAAGGCAACCTCTTTCATTACAGGAAATGTTTAGACCTTTCATGATAATGGAAAGTTCTCCCACTGAATTTCATCAATACATACATGGTGAGATGATGTACAAGTATGAATGCATCAGAAGGTGAATGGGGAACCAGAACTCTACTTTCTGTGACAGGCAAAGGACACAGGACCCTGAATCAAAAAACCCCAAAATCCTATAAAAGTATTAAAAAGTCTAAACAGTATACATTCAGTGATGTAAATGACTCATGGCTGTCCAATATCTTCAACATTTATTAAAAAAAGTCTGCTTCCTGTGAGTGACAGCCAACTAGGGAGCTAATTTGCACTATAATTTACACTGTGGCTTTGATCGTGAAACCTGTAATATATTTTATTACAATAATTTCTATTCATAATGAAATGATTAGTGTCCTCCAATGTCTGCCTTGAATCTGGACCTATTTCCTTCATGTATCCTATACAATTTGAAACATATCAGTTAATTGGGGTTGTCATTTAGCTGCCAGCTTTACTGGAATCAATTTTTGAATCAATGTAGGACACATTGTAATTGAGAATGAGGTTCCAGGTATCTAGTGGTCACTTCATGGTGCTCCAAATAAATATGACGATTTAGAGAATATAAAATTAGTCTCATCTGCTAAATGCATCCTGCTGTGAAATTGCAGCCAGTTAGAAAAGGAAAGATGCCCTTAGCATAGAAAAAATGGTTTGAGAGAATATGAAAGTTATAATGGAAAATGTAATAGATGCCAGAAATAATTACACAGGTGACTTACACAGAGTATGACTGCTATTTCTTGTATTTCTTGAGAAAACTCAGGGCCTGTTATTAATTAAGGTGCAAAAATAGGTATCTGCTGTAGTTCTTTAACCATTAAAATCATCTGCTTTTCTTTTATATACATTAGGGTGTTTCAAATGGCACTTGTTCCTGAAATCTTTTTCTGTGGAAACGAAGGATCATTTAATATTCAACTTCTGTGATTGTACTACTCTCTGTCTTAATATCTTGAGGCACTGCTTTGAGACACCTTAGCTGATGAAAAGTTAACATGCAGTGATGTTTCTAGAGATGTATACAGAGCAAATAATTAGTGCAGGAGAAATGACACTGCTCTGAATATTGACTGTAAAAAACACTTACATTGCAAACCATCTGTGTGTATGAAAAATATAAGGAAGATGAAGAACTCACAAAGACATTAGGATGTTGCTGCTTATAAGTAGCTCACTGGGCTTTTTCTTCTTCAATTTCTGTTTAGCCAGAGTGCCTGTGAAATGACAGTGTGCTGCTGCTGTACGTGCTTGCTGTCTTCAGGGTGGTGGGGTCAGTTTTGAACTGTGAATCATATGTCACAGTGACTTCTGAGCTGTTTTGTTTGCTAAGCAGTTTCATATATTATTTATCCCATTTTATTCTTTTGCTCTCCGTGGTCATAATTTGATATATTGCCACTGTTGTAATTCAAAGGTGGAGTGGTGGGGGCAGGGTGGAAATATCTTCTATTAGAAAAATCTGAGACACAGAGAGTAGACAGGTCTTATACGTCTTCAGCTGTCCTGCTATAGAGTGGTCCTCGTACTGCCAGTACTGCTTAATTTCTTGGCATCAGTCTGAATAGTCTGAAGGCTGCCATTACTGATACCAATAAGAGCCAAGGTGGAAGGTGGTTATTGCAGTTCTACAGAGATTCCTCCATCCAGCCTTCCTCTTATTACTTGTTCCTTGCTTCTGCTGATCATGTTCATGGAGGGGGTTAAAGAGATCCTGCTGAAGCCACTGAAGAGGAATATGGAAACAGTCCTAGATACAATGCAGATATCCAAAATGTGATGACACTGCTTCTGGTACTTGTTCAGACTTGCTTAGATCTGGTTAAGCTGCAAAGTGTAAATGTAAACTCCCAGCTACCATAGAGGATTAGTTTACATTGGAGAGCTCTTCCAGGTATCAGGTAACTTAATTTCAAAACTGTTGTGGTTTGACCTTGGTTGAATGCAAATTTCAACTCTAAAGGAGACTCTAATGTACGATGTATTTAAGAGTGAATGGGAAGAATAAGCAGTTTGCATTATGCAATGCTAAAACAAATATTTGGTTTTTGAAACAGATTTCACTACTACAATTAGTAAAGTAAGAGCTAAGCACCAAAAACCTTGAGGGGATTGAAAACCTGGTGTTGAGTAACAGTCTTGCACAGCCAGATGCAACATTTAATTGACTGAGCTATGGTGTGGAAATAAAGAGAGAATGAAATAAACACAGCAATTGGAAGAAAAGACAGTATTTGTAACACTAAAAAAATTAGACAAGGAAGAAAAATAAGGCAACAGGCAATAGTAACAGGTAAATGATTAAGTAGTATCAATGAAATATTTCAAAGTAATGCAGTAACTGTCAAGGGATTTGGTTAATGTCTTGAATAGAAATCTGTGGAAACTAGCCTTGGATTTTACTGAGTGAGGAAGTTTGTAGCCTGAATAACTATCCACTGCCAACAGTAGTCAAAATTATCTCAGCAATAATTCTGCAAGAGAAAACTTGTGCTAGCCATAATAGAGCAGTCTGATAAAAATCATGATGAATGGCAGACTTTAGTAAACTGTGCCCCTCTGTTAATGAATAACGTCTATTTTTTATTTAATATTTGAGCCAAAACATTAAAGATGGGGCAATCAGGCATGTTATAAGCCTTGAAGAACTACTTTATTTTATGAGTTTCATACCAATTAAATTGATTTGTTCTGCTGTATGTCACTGTTGATTTGCATTTTTTTCTGGCTGAAGCTTGGAATCAGCATTCCCTGTCTCATGCTTTTTAAATTCAAAATATGAATTGATGTATTCCCTTCTTTAGATTTCCTCCTCTGCTGCTACATACGTTAGTTTTCCAGCTCTTTTCATAATACAATTAGGCATTTGATGTAGAGACAGGGCAGGTTGTGAGCTGCAAGTTTGAACTAGGTATGTGAGATAAAGAGGCTTGGGCTACATCTCACTGCCTTCTTCAGATTTACTGAGATGCCTCTAACCTGCGGGAGAGGGCGATTTCCCATGGCTTCCCTCTGAGATTCCCAGGCTCCCCTACCCAGATCAGGGCAGGGGTTTGAGATCCAGCTCTCAGTGATTAGAACATACCTAAGCTGAAATTCGAAGTGGAATGTTCTTATTTCTTGTCAGTCTTCCCACAGTCCCAGAGTCAGAAGCAGAAGACCAGTCCAGCAAATTCATACCGATTTGACTAAGCTTGCTTTCATGAGTAATGGCAGAAGTGTTTTTCAGGGTTGGGGTTTTTAACTTAGAACCCAATTATGAGATCATGGTTTATGTTCTTCAGCACTGAGTATGATCATTAATCAGAATGCAAGGTTTTCAGCTCAGTGCAAAGACCCTGTCATGGGTTGATTACTCCTTGTGAGCAAACATTCTTCATAGCCTTCAGACTAGCTCACAGCTATGGAATTGCAGCAGTCATTAGACGTGGTAACGATCAATAAAACACAGTTACAGTCAAAGAGATATATAATAGACAAGTAAACAGAAAATGGGTTATATTTAATGTCCATGTAAAGCTAAAAGTACCTTATATCAACAAATGCTTCCAAATTCAATGACTTGGCAACTTGTTCACTATTATTATTATTAATGTAATTTCTACTCCTGTGGATATACACAGGTTTTTTAAGAGTTATTTCAATTATTTATGTTTCAGCAGTGGTAAGCAACTTAAAATAGATACATCTTGATGAATATTGTTCTGATAAATATTTTAAAAGGTACAGATTAGAAAAGAAGGTAAACATCATATCTAATCCATCTATTATGGCAAACTAGAAAGTATTTTGATATATTTTTTCTCTCCAGGAAAAAAATGTCCCACACTAATTTATTGAATTTTTGATAATTCTTTCAAGCTGAACGGTGTGCAGTTTTGCTGGAGAGACAGTGTGACACTGCTCTAAATCACTAAGAAATGTGTCTATTAATCTCAGGATGGAAGACTACTTAAGATAGCTAATCAAATCAGTATCTGGAATTTGTCATCCTGGTTGATGTTTTCACACTTAAATCAGCAATTTTTTGTTTCTTTTCCAGAAAAAAAATGCTAGTTTGCTGAAATTCCCCAAATTGTCATGGTTGATGAGGCATTTTTCTTATGTAAAAGCTGTATTACAGACATTGGGTAATGCTTATGTTTGTCACCCTGCCAAAAGAAGTCAAACTGTAGCATTACTGATTCAAGTGAAGGGAAAGTCTTAGGGGTGCTGTGTAAGGACACAGAGGCAAAGGCAAAGTGTCAAATCCTATGACACTTTTGGGGGAGCAATAGGATTTCTGTGGGGACTGCCTCTGCTCAGCACAATAACTACTATTTTCTGCTCACCTCTGTGTAGACAGTCTTACTCCCAGGTGCTTTAAGAGATGATGTGTTAGGATTTTGGAACTGAGGTAATCTTTCAGCTAGACTTTGAACTTTACTGGGCTGTTAATGTGCTCTATAGCCATACTTGCTTTCCAAATGAAGAATAGGGAAAAACATAAGTCAGTAATCTTGAGAGAAACATGGCATAGTTTGAATATATAGCCTAAAATTCACTGGAAGAAAATGAGTTTAGCAGCCCCCAACTGCCTGCCCAAGCCCCAAGTTCAGCTGGGTTCAAGTGATGAGCAAGCTGAACTTGCTGTGAGCAGTTTCAGGAAAAATACCAGGAAACTTTGGTGACATCCTTGTGCCACATTTGAAAGATGAAGAGTAGTATGGAGTTAGGGTACAGAGACAGACAGCTGACACTGTCTGTCAAGAAAATCACAGATTGGTCTGAATTATACTGTAATCATAGTTTAAGTCACCTGCAAAATAGTAGTAAGCATTTTGTTATCCATTATTTAAAAATGAACTTAACTGGTACCCAAAGCAGACACTCAAAAAGTCTAGAAACAGAGGTCATTAAATAGCAAATTAAAGCTATTACAGATTATTGAAGCAAGAGAAGAACAAAGTAAATGAGGTTTGTACAGTTTATTACAGTCTGTCTTATAAGATTGGAATACATCTCAGTTTTCACTGGAGCTGAAGTCAGCATACTGTCTAGTCTGTATTGTACACGGGCTACATAAAATGTTGTGTCTAAGAAATATGAATAATCTATTATACAGTCTAATCTTTTTTTCCTTCTGTGTATGCTACCTTGAAATATTCTTTTAGTAAATGACATTTTTGTTAAGAGATTTACAAAAACAAGGAACCTGAGGGATATTTTACTTGTATTGTGGAGTGAATAGTATTATTTTCACTAGTGACAACATAATAGCTTGCTCCTATAAAAATAATTTTCATGAATGCATCCCATGCTCTTGAAAGTGGGATTTTTATTTTAATCCCTGCGTTATGGTTGGTGAAAATGAATCACTGTGAAGTTATGGTTTTATCCAAGGTTGTGTAGTGTATAAGTGACAGATCTGGGAATAAGGGTTCTGAAATGAGCTCTGTTAATCAGGTTAATAACAACAGTAGCAGCAATAGCAGCAAGACATCTTGAAAACAAGGATGAAAGATGAAGTCTCTGATTGGGAATCTCTCTGTTGACACATCAGGTTGGGTCATGACTTTGTCACAAACAGAGTATATAAGGAAATAAGACAAACTATGGCGATGATTCACTGGTGAAATCAAGCCCTTCAAAACAACCGTGTCACTTGCTAAGTTATCCAGAAACATTTTAGCTATCAGCTTCTTCAAATTATATTGTTTTCTTCTAAGGATTACATATTTAGAGAGGGTTTGGCTGTCCCAGCTGAGGTGCCTGGAAGCTAAAATACGAGCAAGTAAGAGCAGTGGCAATAGGTTGTACCCCAGATAGCTGAGAAAGACTCATCATCATCAAGGGAGGGGCTGATTATCCCCTAGAGACCCCTCATTCACTGCACTGACTCTGCAGTGAGTGCCAGCTTTTGTCATAGTTATCTAGCCTCTTAAAAACCAAAAGTCGGGAGAGATGATTGCTTCAGGAAATGATATTTCTGAGCCACTTTTCAAATTAAAAACTTTTTAGCACAATATGTTTTATTGTCAAACTTTTTAAGTTTATGAACCACGAGATATTTGTGGAAGTTCTGATCTCTTCAAAATTTTGGATGGATGAGGACTGGAATAAATGCTGGAAAGTAAAGAAAATTAATGTAAATCAAGATAGCTTGAGGCAATGTGGCAGACTAAATAGATCTTAATTCTATCTGTAATATGCAGATAAAAAGCTTTTCATCAATTAAAAAGAAGATGAATTACATTTAGCATTGCAACTGTTCATTAAATATTTCTTGATTTTGTGGCATTCATATTTAGAAGTTAGATGACTTGAGAACTCCAGAAGAAAGAATTCTTCAGGTGTTTCCCAAACCTGCTGCATGTGTAAGGAATACTTTGGTGACTGCCATCCATTATAAACACGTGCATGTTCCTCTTGTGAATAACACCTGATTCTTTTTATTGTCTTTTAGGTCACTTTCAAAATTCAGGTGTGCAGGGAGGTGATGGAGGTGACAGAAATGCTTCACTGAGTTAAGTTTAAGGCAAGAAGAGACAACCAAGTAGAGTAGCTGAACTGTGCCTCATATAGATCATGGGATTTCATGTGGTCAATTGTGTGTTGAGCCCTAGTTGTAACTGCTCAGTGTCATCCAGAAACAAGCTTTCATTTGGCAACACCAAGAAATGGAAAATACACTTATATCCTTAGTAGCTTGTTCTCTGAGTTATTGAACTCTTATTACTAATAAGATGAACAGCAATACACCAACAGCAATAGGGGACTAAACCAGATTCTTAAGTTATTGAATTTTTTTTTTTTGAGAGAGAGACTTGAAAAACATACTTTTAGTTAGTGCTGCTAATATTTTTCTACTACAAGTAACTCCTAAAACTACTGAGTAAAAGAAACTGGGGGAAATTTTTCTTTTCTCTATTCTAGTTATGCTTAGTTCTTTCTTTTTCAGCTTTTAGTTTATCTTGGATTTTTTGTTTCTAGTGAATTCTGTGTTTTTCATATGGATGTTTTGAAACCAGAAACGGGAAAGTTTTTTTAAATTGGGAAAATGTTACTACAGAACTACAAAAAATTGGCAGAGAAATTCAGAGAAAATATTCCATCTGCCACTAGTTTTAATTAAATCAAAAGCCCGGAACAGAAGCAATCAAACATGCAAAATCTGATTCAGTCAAATGACTTGTATATTTAGAGTTATTTTCAATGGAAAATGAAAATGACCCCCAAATGTTTTTGCTTCCTATTTTCCGCTCTTTGTTGTATTATTGTATGAAACAAGATCTCTTATTTAAATAACCGTTTTCTGAACCACAGAATTCTTGTTTACTTATGTTTTGAGTGTCTTTGTATTCTATTGTGGAGCACTCAAGCCATTTAAGTTAGTATTACAGTACTGGTTAGCCTTTTCACCACTGATTTTTTTCTGTTTCCTCAGAATCTAATTTTTGGATGGTTGTTTAACTGATGAAATGATACATATTGGCATAATGTTTAGTGGCATCATATTGACGAAGAAAGTTCTGTGTGACTTTAAGAGTATGACAAACAGATTATTAAAAGCTCTCGCTAGACTAGCCAGCTGGTCAGTATCTTAAGACTGTGCTAAGATGCCAGTATGAATTAGAGTGGGGAATAAATTAATGCACATTATAAGTTACGATGAGAGAAAAACAAAATGTGTATTGCTATCTAGCATCAAAGGGATAGGAAAAGAAAGCTGATGGGTGTTAGAACAGTTCTCACACTTGGAAAGCAATTAGGAAATTTATTAACTCTGCATATCTGACAATGATTTCAGGATCTACCATTTTTAATGCCTTCTGTATGCAATTCACCATAGTAATTTTCAGCACGCTTTCTATTATTCCCTTTTCTTTTCTACCTTACGATGTCAGGATTAAGGAATATATGAAGCATTACTGCCAGAAACTACCACCACAGTCTTCAGAAACAAGATGGTGTAACAGTTTACCCATTTGTTGGGATGCCGTTGGTTTGAGTCTGGTGGTGTGTTCAAACTGATATGGCTACCGCAGATAATGTGAAGCAATTCTACCTGCTATGTCATTGCCTTAAACGTAAACAAGATGTGCCACTGCTTCTGGACTAGGTCTGAGTTTTTGTCCTTTCTTGGGAGAAATTCTCACCCTGTGGTTGAGAAATGTGTGTATAGTTTCCCTATGGCTCTCCTTTTCCTGAGAGTATTACATGAAGCAGAGCTGTATAAGTTCATACAAATTCTGGTAGCCTCTACGTGGGCAGGCTGCTGGTACCAGAACCTGCTCAGTCCACAACTGAGGACACCCACATCTTACCTTTGCTTGCAGACCTGTCTCTGCAGCCTTGGGGAGTCATCTTAGGCCTTGGGTCTCACAGATCCATGGCTGGATGACTGCCGCCCATTGAGGGCACATGTTCATTCCTGTTCTGGTCAGAATTAAGAGGTGCACCAGGGTGTTTAGAATTGTGCTGTTAGGCATTCCTTTCCCATTGCTTTGGTCTGCCTGCCACAACAGAAGTATTTTCCACTGGTTTATTGAGGTTTACTTGACTGTCACATGCTAGCTGAAGATTTCTTACTTCTCACCTCTTGTAGCAATCACATCTTTGAAGAATTTTTTGCATTTTTTCATGCATCAATAAATCCAATTCCCAATGGGACTTGGACCTAATATTTTACCTTCTTGTATAAAATCAGTTTTTCAGTCCATGGCACTCTACTGTCAATTGCATATATCCAGGAAGGTGTCAATTTGAAATGAATTCTGTTGTCATAGGAATAGCTGGAGAGAGAGGTGAACTGAATAAAACTGATATAATGGAAAACCTAGCAATATTAAAACAAGTATAATTTTAAGAAAAAGGTGGTTTGAATAATTTTCTGCAGTGTATTTACAGTAGCATATGTCTAATCCAGCTGGAAAAAGTAGAGAATATTTCTGCATTGCACCAGGAGGATAAAAGTAAGAATTTTGTTGTCATTTTTTTTAAATTCAGCTTTTTCTCTCACAATTTTAGTGTATCAAGTTATTCAGTAATATCTGAAAAGCTGGAAAACACTCTACCTGAAACTGAAACCACTAGCAATATAAACATGCTTGATATATGAGAAAAGAAAGAGAAGCAACTTTTCATAGGGTTAGTAAAATTAAAAGATGACCTTACAGCAATTTAGAATTTTTTACAGTATCAGTGAAGTTTCTAAGTTCTGGCAAGTTGATTACTGTTGCTGAGTGAGAAAAGCCTCTTGAGGGTACTTTGGAAAAAGGAATTGCAAAATTTTTCAGTCACAAAATTAAAAGCCACTGCCCTAAAAGATACTGAGATATAATTTAGAATTTGAACTTTAATGATTCATGCTCTCCCTACATTGGGACAGGGTAATGAACATAATTGTAAATCACATGCCATGCGATTGCAGATGAAATCATATTGAACAGAAAGCTCGTGTCAGTTATGGCCTGGGACTCATGTACAACTCTGAGGCTCAACTTAGATCCTCATCTGCTTTCATGGATGTGCCTCTGCTGTTCTGAGGGCATTGTGGTGAGTTGTGTGAGCCAAATGGCTGCTCGATTTCATTTTCTCTGAGGAAAACATAGGTTGTAGGCTAACATAAGCAATATTTATACACATAGTGATCTAATGACACCGAGGCATAAAGAAAGGCTGAGAAATAGCACTGAATTTCCTTATGAGTTCTATTAAAGGGTTTAATGATAAAAATTTGAAAACTACCTACAAATCCCAAGTTAGTTTCAAAGAGACATGAAATTTCAAGCCCCATATCCTTTAGAAAAGTACTTTTAACATAGATCTTGTTATTAATTGAGCTGATGTTCAACAAAGTGGTTTTAATATTAGGAAAACTCTGCTCATGTTATCTGAATCACTGGCCCATATGGAATTTAAATTAGTTAATTTCACAGATTTTAATAAAGAAAAATTGACTCTGCATTTGTGAGTCTTTCAGGAATATGTAGCTTATTCATTATGATATAGAGATCTGTGCTTATGTATTTCAACAATGATGAGAGCAATGGAGGATGTAAGTCTCTGGATAATGAAAAAGATCTTTATCTTTGATTAACTGAGGAGGTCTAAAGGATCCAAAATTGTTTTTTTTCAGAAGAGAGAATTACTAGCTTCACAAATGTTTTGTAAACCTGTTCAGGGATAACAGTTCATGTTAAAAACAATATATGTTATATGGATCATACTGACTAAATCTTTCACTCAGTTGAAATGTCTCACTGATGAATAGGGTGGCTGATTTGTTATTTGATCCTTTGCAATCAGTCCTATACTTCTGAGGAATTCTTTGGCAAATACAAGAACATGTATAAAGCCATGGTTGCAGTTATTCTTGTGGATTGTCCTCTTTTCAATTATTTACATGTATTTATGGAAATACAGAAAGGATAGGAGGGGCCCCTGTGAAGTATAATGTTCACAGGACACCAAAAGAGGTGCTATTACGTGACCTGGTACTGTTTCAGTGTTAAAAGACTTCAGTGATAGACTTTAATTCTTACAAAGACACTGGGCCTTTAAACATAACCCAGGGAGTTCAGCAGGTCTCATACCACATATAATAAGTATATGGTCAACATGCTTGTCCTTTGCTTTGCAGTTTGTCCCTCTGGCAGGCAAAAATGTATATCTTTTTATATTAATAAAAACTATCTATAAGTCAGACATTTGAATTATCCCACTGAATCCCATGTACAGCAACTAAATTCTGGTTTTGACTACATGCAAGAAATTTTAGGTTCTATATTTCTTTATTTCTTGTATTTCTTTCATTCATGCATAAGCTTGTAGTGAATATCCATATAGATTTGTGTGTATGTTTTCAATTCTGTGTCTTTTGACCCTATTTTGAGTATCTCTGAATTTCTGGTTTTTAGTTCTCGTATACCTGAATTTCACCAGTTGTACAATAGGACTAGTGATGTGTGAAAACCTTAGAATTTTTCTGTTGAAAAATGCCTTGTGAGAGCAAGGTATTATTATTTACAAATTTAACTTCTGGCAGCATTGAGTTGAACAACCAGAATGCTAAAAGATCTTAAATCTATTGTCCATTCCAATACATTTTCAGGGACTAAAACAAACAATGAAAAGCAGCAGACCGTGAAGACAGAAAAACTACCAGCATAGTATGTCAGGTTGGGAATTAAATCCAATTCTCTTTCTTACTTAAAACAAGAGGGCATCTTGTGTCTGAGCAAGCTGATGCAAAGTAGACATAGGGGAATCAAGTAGTGAAACAGCAGACACAGACAGCAATAACACACTCTTTGGAGCAACAACAAAACAGATGGTTCAGTGGCCCCCTGTCCACTCCAGAGAATATACAGTTACTTACAGGAAAAAGCCCATCTGGTCCTATAATAATCTGAGAATTCATCATGGCTAAAGCTGCAGTTGGCTTTCTGCCAGCTGTTTAAATTAACTTTATCAATCACCTCCATAAACCTACCTAAAAGAAATCCAGTTCTCTCCACCCTTTAACCTCCTGTAATAGGTTCACCTCTTGCCTTGTGACCAGAAAAAAACAGAAGAAACCAATGCCACCTGTTAGCTTTGGGAAGGATGGCCTGTACCTATTGGACATTGCAGCAAATTAAGTGAGCAGTCATAAAGTTTTAGCGGCCACCCTGTAAACTTGCTTGAAATTTTGTCACTGTGACTGATTGTCTGAGGCCAGATAGATAAAAGAGATAGCATGTAAACCTGTATGAAAGTATATCTCATCATGAAAGGGCAGTATTTTCAAGAAACTAAGCCAAGGACTTATATTGCACACAAATAGAGCAGGTGATTGTGCAATAAACGGGAGCTTGTAGAGGGAGAAGGAGGAAGTGATACAGCCATACTGGGTTAGACTATGGATTCAGAAAGTGTGGAACAGCAGCAATATTTTTCAATATTCAGGGTCCATTAAGTCACTGCTTTCTACCTTTTGTAGTCACTCACATCTGAACAAGAAGATGCACACAAAAGTCTCTCAACTCAGGACAAGAGTCAACTTGCTGTGTGCTCAAATCCAAGATTCAATCTCCTGAAGTACCCTTTGAAAATATGTTAAGCACTTATTTCTTTTATGCACATTGGGTCACTTTGGAGGAGTCCCTGGGTCAAGTAATATATGCCGTTAATTCCTTACTAAATTGTATCCTTTGTGTACATTATTGCCATTTTCAGCATTGATCTGATTTTATCTTTTGTAAGGACCCAGTTGGTTTCAGTATGTGGTTGGCTTATAGAAACCCATTAGACCTTTTTAGCCATTTAATTTAACTATCAACGAGGCATGATTGCTACCTGCAGGTGACAAGTCATATATGTGAATACAAAACTCTCCTGTCTGTATGTGAAATCAACACTGTTTTGAGGATAAAAAAAAAGCCCTATTCCTCAGTCAGGCACCCAGTCCCATGAAACTAATGCTTCCTCTAAACATCTTTCTAATTCAAGCTCTATAGCATTTTCATACCTGCACTGCAGCTAAGATTCCAGTAACCAACTGCCAAAGAAAAAATGTATAGGCATTGCAATATGTTTTCAGCTGGAACAGCTTTCAGGCTGTCACTGGCTCAATTTCAGGCTTTTTGACAGGCTATAATCTGTCCTTCTTGAAACAATTGACAATTTTGCAGGCAGGAGTTGTGGAAATATCCTGAAAAATGGACAGCTATTTTAAAAAAAAATATTATTAAAAATGAGAAAACTAAAATGTGCAGGGGTTCTCATGTTGAATGCTGTTTTTCAGGGTAGTGAATATAATTTTTGTAATTCTACCTGGTGGTACAATTCTAAGTAAAGACTGTAAACTGTGACTAGAGTAGCATTTGCTAAGAGAGGAACATATGCCATTTATTTTACAGGAATATAAAGTGAGTTGGTATGCTAGATGACAGAAGGAGAGGAAATATAATTAAGCATCACATTAACTTTGTCACAGCGCACTCGTAACATCTAACTGCTTTGGTAATAATAAAAAATACATGGGAATTTGACACTGCTATCAGAAAGTCCTCATCTTGGTACTTTTTGCATTTTTCATCACTATGACCAGGAGAGTGACCTGAAAACTACTCACCGATTCTTCATTTTTTCTTTTTTTCTTTTAAAATATACAGCATGCCATTTTTCTTTTAAAAAGTTATAATTCTTTTTTTGTAGTTTACCTGCTTCTGTGTACATGTGCATGTATCAGTGTGTCTGTCAATGATGGGCTTTGTTCCTGAGACCGCCGTGTGTCCACAGCACCAGGCTCCAAGTGTTTGCTTATGCTGAAGTCACTAGGTGTTCCTGAAGTACAGATATGCCCTCAGCTTTCTTCTCCTCTAGCATTTCAAATGTACCCTTTCTTAGTATGTCTTAAAAGAGATGATAATTCCCTCTGCAGCAATTGTGTATAGGAATATAAGCCATTCTATGTCCCCATGCAAGCCAAGGTAGTGGGATCAATATGTAACTTAAGGATGCTGTACCCAGAGATGAATTTTATCCCATTAAGACCCAGGTGTACCTGAGAGATTCAATGATGCATAAGGTTTCCATTGGCTGCTAGCATATAATTGAATTTTATCTGAATTGACTACTATACAAACATCCCCAAATCCAAACCTAATGACTGTGGAAGGTATTAACCTCTATCAGTACTGTACATGACACCTTGGCATACTCTGTGTTTACAGTTTGTAGTGAGCGCTTCATTAAGATTTCTGTGTGTGCTTGCCATTGCTGCAACACTTCGGGGACAGATTAGGGTAATATGAAATCTTTATAAATTGCATTTAAGAATTTAAAGAGTGGGCACAAAATTACTACTTTCAGGTTGAAGAAAATAAACTTTCAAAGCAATTATGAGCAGCTTAATATATGTAGTCTTTTGTTGCTTTATGTCTTCAATTCATATGTAGTTATGATGGGAAAGCGGTTACCATCTACTATTGAACAACTGAAACAACAGTTTGTTTCATTTTTTCCTCCCTTATTTCTTTCCTCTGAGGTAGCATTACTAATCTGGCTTACCTTTACTCCACACCATGCAAAATTAGAAATATTTGCACCTTTTTTTCTTTTTTTTTCTTTTCTTTTTAATTTGATGAATCTGAGGAAGGTCTTAAGGTACATATGTTATTCTGTCCTTAGACTGTGTTATTCTTGGCAGAATTTTAAAGAGCTAACATAAGTACCTAATTTCACTGTTTCAAGCTTAGAGTTGCTAAGGTATTTTTAGCACCTCTGCACTACTTAAATATTTGTAAATTTTTATTATTATCATCCTTATTTGAATATGCAAAGATAAAACAAAAATGGTAATATAATGTAATTAAAATTTCATTTAAGCTCTGTGTCATTGTTATTTGGTTAATTACACAGTGCATCAGGTGAGGTGCAAAAACTGATTTCTGCTGCAAGTGTACAGTATTGACTGCTATTGGTTAAATGGGTGAGAGAATCTCTACATTGCACTGAAGTTGCTCTTCCACCTTGTTACTGAATTAAGGAGCTAATGTATTCAGATAAGGCCATTTTCCTAGCCCATGGTCAGCCTGTCTGGAAGGTAAAAAGAAACTTTGAATGACCTCCTTCTGTTTTGGAATAATAGCAAGTACTACCTGCACAAACGCCCTGCTTTGTTCATAGCCTTTGGCCATCATGACTACAAAGGCATTGCTGTGACAGTTATGGAATAGTTTCTAGGTACCAATCTCCTGCAAATTTAGATCGCTCTGAACAATTAGGATTGCTCACATGCTAGGAAATCACATTTCTGAAGTGCTCAAATGACAAAAGATTTTGACAAGTCCCCATTTTCCTTTAGTTTCTATCAGAACTTGCTGCCACTATTTATTTGAAGTGGCTCAAGTGCCATCTCTGGGAAAACAAAAAACTCAGACAAGCTTTTGGATACTCGAGACCCTTTGTCTTCAAGTCTGAGACAAAGTATAGATCTGTGTGTGACAAGCATACCGAGGCGTGGAGACATACTGAAAAAGGACAGTGAATAATGTCATGCAACACTTAACATTTGATAAATGGTGTACAACCCAGGGATAAATCCTGTCCCCAGAGACAGAGCAGAAGGAGTGTACATCATTTTATGTAGCTGTTGTGTGCATAACAATGCAAAACCAGTGTTCTACTATGAGAAATGTGATCTTAATTATCTTCTAAAGCCTGAATAATGGGCACCGTAGAGATAGTGTTCCCAAGATGCAGAGATTTTGAAGGTTTGCTCCGTTTCCTTGGCTTCAACAGTTTCATAGCAACTGAGAAAAGTGCTTCTATTGTATGAAGCATGCAAGGGATTAATTTCAAATACAGGTCATGTTTTATGTACAGACGAGTTAGAAATGTTCTTTTATAGTGTCACAGAAATGCTAAAAATTAATGGGACTCAGTTTTGAGAAGGGGCATGGGATTAGCCTTGGCTATAACTGCTGCCATATACTGAAGATGCTTCTGACTATGTGTATTCTGAGCACATTTTCAGTTCTGGTAAGAATAGTGTTGGTAGATCTGCATACTAAGGAAGAGACATTATTCCAGTTAAACTTCAAGAGTTTAATCTAGATGGTCATGCTGCTGTTCATGCTGATACTAATGTATCTAGCATTAATATTTATGAAATGAGTATAGTAAAGAAGGGGGTAATATAAGGCAAGACCTACTGATATAATAAATATACTAATGAAGATAAATATTCTATGAAAGTTCTATTCAGTCAGTCTGAAGACACCTCTAGGCTTGTGTCTGGCTTTTGCATTATTAATTATTTAGCTGAGAAGGAATAAAATCCAGGAGACGGAGAATGGTTATTTCATCACACTTTTTCATCCCTCCATTGTTAATTGAGTTGTAGGGAAACTGTAGAACTCTAACAGGATTTAAAGACAACATAAATGTATATCAGAATTTACAGTGGACCCTGAAGAAAAACAAACCCAGTGTTTTTGGCATTCCTGTAAGTGGCATAAATGATACCAGGCACTAAGCAGAAGTGTTACATGCAAAACTGTGCTCTGAGACATGAGAAACAGGTATGTGGATTGTTTGCATCTGGGCTGTGTCTTGTGGAGGCCTTAATCAAATCATCTCAGATTTGCATTGCACAGTCACCCTCTGTCTCTAGTAGCATCAGATTTTTTTTTTGCCTGTTTAACTCCACACACGCAGTTTGTGGCAGCAAAACAAATGGTGCGGGTGGTATGGCAGATAGCTGCCTTAGCCTGGTCTGTCACTCTTTGGTGCTCTTCAACATAATGCAGAACAGGATTGTCATCAACTGCTAAAATTCCTTAACTCCACCCTCTTGATAGCCTTCTGGCTCTGCTTGGTGGGATCACACAGCAGATCATAGCAGTTCATTCTTCTAGATGCTTGTCACCATATCAATGCATGGCCTGCTAGTGTTAAAGCTCGCTGTGAAATGCAGAGCTGTCCCTCAGGAGCTTGTCAGAAGTTGCTCATTTCAAAGAGGTTATAAAAGTTAATAAGTACTTGATAAGTACTTCATAAGAGATGACAAGACAAGAAGAAAAACCCCTCATTACCTTAACACAACCTTCACCCAATGAGTTCTGTCTTGTTTTCACAGCAGTGACTATTGAAGGAACATCCAACACTTGCTGCATGCAACTGCATTTGATTTAATACTGTTCCTGTCCCTTGCTTACCTCATAGATCAATAAGTTTTTGCAAATGTCCATTCCTATTTGCTTTCAGCCAGAATTGCATTTGTTTTATTAAATGATTGTGCCTATATATTTTCTAATTCTAACCTGTCTTTTGTAGGTCAAACACAAATGAAGAGAGGTTCTAAAGACACAGAAGATTAGAGGGAAGCTGTTCCCTGACGTTTGTGCAGCAACTTTGTGATACATAACAACACTCCCTCTGTGACTCCCAGGTTGTGAAGGGACTGCCAGAGTGTCACTTTCCTGTCAGATGCTGTCACTGCACTTGGAGGTTTCCCCAAGAGAATGATGTGGTAGTGTTCAATGAAGGAGTGTGAGGTGTTGAACCTACTGTGAAGAGGCCCAAAGTAGCAAACCAGGTTCATGGCAACAAACTGTGGCCATTAGCACAGTAGTTACACTGAGGCCACAGAGCTTGAGCAGTGCTTGCTGTTTGTCTTGTACTGGATGCTGTACTGGAACTATGAGCTATAGTGGTAACTATCTCTTGGCCTTCATTTCTCCTTGCTTTTTGCATTCTGTAGAAAGGACACAGTATTAACTTAATGTAAAGCCACATAGGTGATAGGTGGTGGATAACAGCCTTAGTGACCCAATGAGGCATTACACAGTGAAACATCAAGAGGGTCAGGAAGGGAACAAGTTTCCTGTTAAGTGACTTACTTTTCAAGCAAAAAAATTATCATTCTGCATGGTAACTTTATGTAGCTACTGTGTTAAGTGCAGTGCTTGCATTTTTAGCCATCTGACTGAACACTTCATATAAATTTTAGCCAAATAAGTTTCCACAAGTCAATTCTCCTGAATAGGTCTGGTGGACTTTGAACAGTGAATAATTGAATATTATTTTTTAATGTTTAACTTAGTCACAGAAGATGTGTTTAAGAAGGCATAGGCTATAATTTCTAATACAAATAAAATACTAATCCATTACTGTCTATGTGATTATGAACATTTGCAAGGGGCTAAGTCTCTTAGTATCTCTCAAAAGCTACTCAGAATATCATTACTGGAATATTCAGTTACGGCTTTTTAATATCCTGTTTTACTAACTGGCTTGGTTAATTGCAGCATGCTCAGTGGGGTGGATCAAGGCACTGTTTCACTGGTATGTGATATTTGCATAGGAATCTTTACTCCTTTAGTGCTTTAAAGTGCTTTAGAGAAATGTTTTTGTAGAATTCCTAAGAAGCAATGTTCCTGCCTTGCTTCCCTTTACTTCCCTTTCTTTTTTCCTTTCCCCCATTTATGTGGATGCACATGTGCATTTTAGATGAACAGTTAACCTGTACTTGTGTTTGGAAAGTTTTCAAAAATCACTTGCCTATTGGTTTAAGGAGCAATAGCAAAATTAGGAAGCGTATCCTGACAGTGGATGATGCAGCAGGACAGGGGATGCAGAAATCTGGATCTGAAACACATCAATACATGTCAAAACATATATTAGTAAATTCTCAAGTTATAACCAAAGGCATTTTTTTCCTGTAAGGCAAAGCAAATTTAGAGCCAGTAAGGTATAGAATTTTAAAACTTGTTTGGGTTTATTTTGTGTGTGGTAGTCAGTAAATGAATGCAAGGGAATTAATTTGAAGTCTTCCCACAGAAACTTCTATTTAAAGAGAATAAATATCAATCAAAAATAAAAAGACCCTATAAGTTCCTGGACAAATGTTGTGATCATGTCTTAAGATGGGTGCAGAATGTCTATCTGCTTTCCAGAATTTGTATAATCACATGTTCACAGAGGAAAGTCTCTTGAATCTTTCTCAATGTTTTCTTAGCCAGAAAACTCTTGAGAATCAGGTTCAACTACCTGTGGAGAGCAGGCATACAGAGCTAGCTATAGAAGCGTTCATCCTTGTCCTTTGCTGCACAGTTGTTGTGGCTCAGGTGTGTATTATTTTGTATATTGTCTAGCCAACAGCTTTACTGTTGATTCTGCTGACAGAAATACATTTTCATGGTTTCCAGAATTTGGTCTGGGAGTCTCTTTCCAGAACCACATGGGTGAAGTATCTTGGTTGGTTATCTATATATTTTGAACTCTGAATTTATCATAGTCCCTAGACTTATGTCTCATTTTTCTTTCAGTAGTTGCACTTTTCCCCCCTTTCATACTTCCCCCCCATCATACGTTTCCCCATGCTTCTCAAGCATGATTACTCTGGTTCCACTGAACATAGGGAAGCAAAAACCAAGAACAGTGCTCTCTCTGGGCATGGCCCAGTGCTCCTTTAAGCTAAAATCCCTAACAGGTTCAAGCTGAAACTCCCCAATATGTCCTCTCACTGCTTGCTTTACCTTTATTACATAACCATACATAGCCTCTAGACACTCAGAACTGACTGTCTGGGTCTACAGAAGAGGATAATGAATGAGAAGCCTCACTAAATAAATCTGTACACTTTTTACCAATAATCTAAAGCAAAGTCTTCTAACAATATCACCAACCTTGTGTTCCTGCTATTCTTGACAGAGTATCTTATTAAACATTAAGAAACCCTTAAAATATTTCAATAATGTTGTTTATTGCAACATATGAGTGCATATTAAAGTGTTTTATATTCCAGTTGATAAAGCAGTTATTCAACTATAACTTTAAAAGCCATTGGTAAATTTGCAGAAAAACCTGTTAACATCACTGTAAACACAGTGCTAAATTCTAATAAAAGAGGAAGGAGCCTGGAAGCTGATAAGGGATGTGACTTAGAGAAGAAAGATAGTTCGGACAAGAATAAGCAGAGAGCATTGATTCATGAAGAAAGAACCTACATATTTTCAGAAAGTCTAATGCAAATATTGAAGCCGTGTATGAGAGCTTTAAATTACATCACCAGAACATATGTACTACTAAGAATACCACAGATCTGGAACAAATTAGGGGATTAAACTTCATATAACTATATGTATTGACCCTTATATTTATATAAGAATGAAATCTTGTGATTGAAAGTCTTCAATATATTGTGCTTGACTGTGTTTTTCCTTCTGTGGGCTTTACCACAGCTGTAAGGCTAAAAAGCAAAACATTGAAAAAAAATTAAACAAGAGTGAATAGGCATTCAGGGGTGAAACAAGGTGAGTAAATTCTTCCTCAAACTGTTGAGATGTCAAGTAATTGTTTAATTTTGGTAGTGGTGGGGGAAAGAGTATGGTGTCGGGGTGAGAAATGTTCGTGCTTGTGTAGGTGACTGAGGTACTGTGGTAGTTAGATGCTCAGAAGTAGTTAGATGCACAGGAAGAAGTTCTGGCATTTCCTTCCTTCACACTTTCCCCACTGCTTCATGCTTAAGTCACTTGAGAGCTGATGCCACCAGTCATTCCAAATTACAGGATATTTTGTGAGGTTGAGGCTTGCCGTGTATATCAGACATTTAACTGCTGCTATTGTCAAAAGGCATCTTCAGCACTGCCTCAAAGAAATATTCCTTTCTTGGCTGCAGGCAGACACTTGCGGAAGAAGGGGATTTACAGCTTGGAAACAAGTTGCAAATCAGCACCTGGCTAGTGAGTTTTAGATAAGCTGGGCTGCCCTCCACTGTGGAAACTTGCAGCACATGGACTGGCAAGAGGAAGACAACATCCTTCAACCCTGAACCCTCACAGAAAAACATATATAGGCTGTTTTCAGATGGCTTCAGGAGAATCTGTTGTCACAATCTGCTTACACATGAATGGAAACTATCTTTAACTAACTTTAATTGCTGTCTTTTTCCACTGTGCAGACACTACCCTGGCAGCAAAACACTGGGAGTCACACCCAGTTTAGCTTTTATGGTACAGCAAGCCTACTACACCAAGAAGAGTAAGGCTGCTCACAAAGGCAATATTGAAGGTATATTTCTTCTTCTTTAGTCTCCTTTTGAATCACAGATGTACTTGCAGTGCTTTCTTCAATCAAGTGAAAAAGAAGTAATAAAGGCAAAAGATATAATAATATTTTCATTTGTAATGACGAGCTTATAGAAATATGATGAGGAATTTAATAGCTCTTGTAGTTCCTATTACTGTTACACTGTAAGATGAAACATTTTTTTTTAACCATTACTGAATTTTTCATAAATTGAAGAATTCTTGATTTATAAGCTGAAAGTTTTCATATCAGCGAAAAAAATGTAATAACTTGGATTCATCAGGGAAGTGTTTTATTTGTTCAGTGGGAGATTTTGTATGGAAAGTCTGGATTTCTTACTTGAAAAAATGTGTTGTCAAAGAACTGAGATTCAGCTGTTACCTTTATACATGCTGTGAATATTACAGTAGTATACTTAGGCTACCCATAGGGTAAAGTGTCCTTTAAACAGAAGTATGCAAAATTTTTTGTGAGCATCATATGTCTAAAACGTTTGGTAGAGATGTACCTAGGTATGTAAATTTGAGTATGTTAGGCGTTATGCAAAAAATCTAAAGGAGTGAAAACTGAGATTTTAATGAAATATTAACTATTTTAAGGTCTGATGATATGTGCAAGGTTTTATTCATTTTTTATGTCAGAAAGAAACATTTGTGAGTAGGAGTTGACTGGTTCCCAAATGGAAAAAAGAGGAGATCATAGCTAATATGTGATGTAAGTGAACAGAATAAATGAGTGTTTATGCAGGTAATAATGACCCAGAAGTTTTAACACAAGAATTATCTATCATTCTAAATTAGTGTTTTAGTTTGGTTTTATTTGTTGCGTTTCACAACAATATCATGTTGTTGCTCATCATGTTCAAATATCATGTAGTTGTTCAAGAGAGCAAAAATGCATGATGGTATAATCTATGTATTTTCCCTAAAAGTATTCTAAGTATGTATGTTAGCCCACGTATGTAACCATCCCACCCCTGAGATCTATGCTTGCCCAGCTCAACAGGCTTTCATTTAGCCTGTTTTGGATGGAAAAATAGGGACTTGAGCAATTAATTTCTTTTTGGGAAAAGAAGCATAATTTAAAAAATTTAAAATTTTAAAAAAATTTTAAAAATCTCCAGATGACACAAACTCTCAAAATTTCCAAGCAGATAACTATATAGTTTCTAACTAGGTACAGAAATATTATAGTTTGAATACACAGCACTACAAACTTAAGGGAGGTCAAAATTCATTTGTTTCATACACCTTTGAAACTCATAGAAGAAATTTCCTACTGAACCTCCTAGAGCATGATGCACTTTGTTAAAGTGGTGAATCACCAAGAAATGAATATTTCATCAGGACAGCTTTGATATTAAAAATTTTTTCAGACTGTTTCAGTTTTATGTTGAAGCTATTTATTTTTAATCATTATTAGTCTGAATTAATGGCGTTTCATAATTGCAAATACATTGAAACACTAAACTTTTTTTTTGATTAACAGTAGGCAAATGATTTGAGAATTTTCTGATTCTGTTGTCAATACTACTTCTCCTATGATCTCCTTCTCACAAAAATTTTAGGGTTTAATAAATCTGCATTTTTTTCACTTAAAAATAATTTATGAAACAAGAATCCTTGTAAAGGCACACTAGCCACCAGCTATGTTGTTAGTACACTTTTACTGACAATTTTGCTGGTATTTGTAGAGAGTCGACTGCCTGATTTGAAATGTTAGTGGACTGTGTGGAAAATGTGTTGACATTAGTTTCACAAATTTCTTTTTAATTCTAAAGGATGTTATTTTTTTTCAGACTGACTGCTATTAAGTACATTTTGCAAGACTTCAAATTTTTTCATTGGAATGTTACAATAAGTTTCAGTTCTGCATCTGAAATTATTCATAGAACTCTGACTTTAATGGGATTTTTTCTTCAGGAAAGATTCAAATTGTTAAGGACGTATATAGAAAAATAATTCTGTAGCTGATGCTGAACTGAAGGCTATTGTCAATATTACTCATGTTAGTAGGCAAAATACAGACCTGGCAAAGCAAAAGTTTGAAAGTATTAACTTATTTTTGGATAGGGAAATGAACTTAATAAATGAAAGTAGACTTGCATAAATAAGATTGTTATCCTTATTTCACTATAGTTTTTCAGTTGCTGTATCATCTCCCAATTACATTCCAACAATCAATTTGCCTGAATTACCATTGTACTCTCTGAAAGTTCTAATTGCAGATCCTCAAAAAGGACAAAGAGACCTATGCTTTTTCACTTCATATTTTAATTTAGGCACAATTATCCTAGGTTATTTCATTTCTACACACTTTATTGAGATTAATTGAAATGTCAGTTGTGCAAGCATGTGCAGAGCCAAACCCTACCATTTGGGAACACAGGTTTTAGTTGGACTTCAGAAGAGAAGGTTGAGTCTGACTACCTTTGTTTTTATTCCACATGCTTCTCATTTTTACTCCTTATAACTCAGGGATAAATGATTTCTCTGGGAAGAACCCACTAGCTCTCTGGCATTAAAGTTCTTCTTCAAATACTAAATATACAGGTAGTTCATGGTTTGTAAGTAACCACATGGAAGAACCACATGGAAAGTGCCTGAGACTTACGGGTTTCACTCAAAAATATGTAATTCTAAAAGCAGTTCTAGGCCTATATTTATATTGCCTAACTAACTTTACTTGCGTATTCACCTAAAGCAATTGGATTAGAAACCCACTCACTGTGAAAGTCTCTCTATATTCACTGAAGGGAGAGAGACTTGGCTGGGTGTCTTTAGAAGGGTTGTTTGTCTGCTGTGATACTGTGGGATGGGGAATAATCCAGCCAATATGTGCCTATTGACTTGCCACCTTGTGTGTTACCTGGCTGTCCACCCCAAGAGAAACATTTCACCCCAAAGAGTACACCCTCCCTTGTCTTGGAATTGGGGCTTTCTCAGGGCCCTTGGTCCACAAAGTTTTCACTTCTGCTGATCACTGGACAAGCTTAGTTTTAAATTGTTTACAATTCAGTCTGGAAATGAAAAGGTAGTAGTGGCAAATATATAATTTATCTCAGTGTATCAGCAGTAGAAGTGATTTAGTCTTATTTCTTTCACAATGAGAAAGTGCAAAGCTGGGCAGTTCACATTAAAAGCTTGGTGGAAGTTAATACAATGTCAAAGGAATGTGGGAGGAATTTTAGTTAACAGTATAACTTCTGATCCATGCAAACACTCTTGGCGTAGAGAGAGATTTGTTTTCTTCTGTAATTTTCTTTTCCCTGCTGATTGCATAGTCAAGCTATTGAAATACCCATTTAACTGATGTAATCCTGCTCTACTTGCAACATCTACATGATGCCAAAATATAGAGGGTGTAGACTACATATGTAGGTACAAATAATTTTATTTATGGTGGATTTACATTACTATCCCTTGAGGTAAGGAAGCAGCCCTCAGTTACTGCGCAGGGAAAGTGAAGGAGGAATGCTGAGACTAGACGTGAAGAACCACAGTTTAGATTTGAGACTGAAGTCACCGGAACACATTTGGTCCTGCAAATAAGTGCTGCTGACTTCACGGTAGCATGCACATGAATAATACTTACATGTTAAGTTCTCCATATGGTTGACTGTGCTGTTATTTAGGCAATCTGAAATCTTGCTTCAGTTACCACTCAGCTGTCACAAAATTTGCCAAGCCTGTACTAAGACCTGGATCTTGGCTGGTCATGTGTGTGGGTGCCTAGGGCCATGCTGTTCAGCATCCAGCAGGCAGCAAATAGCCTGACATTTCCTCTAACTGCTCAGCATTCCACGACAAGCTCCCACATAGCACAACACACAGTTCTCATTGCTCCTTCCAGACCTTCCCCGTGAGTGCAACTCAGTAGTGGGATGGAGAAGAAAGGCATAAAATCAGCTCTGTTAAAGACATTCTGGTTACTTGTTCCGGTTACTTATACAGCAGGAGAGAGGAAAAAAAAAAAAAGGAAAAAATTGAGGAATATGTAGACACTTGGTTTCTATGAGCATTTCATATAGAAGAATATTTTTGACATTGTTCTCCTGTTGCACTTTATGTCTTAGGGCAATGGACGCCACGGACCCTGAGGATGTTCAGGTGTTGTCCCCTTACTCCTGAATAGTCTAGGCAGAAACATAGATTTCGTTTGCTATTTTTTTGAGAGTGAGGTGTTATTACTTGTCTGTCAGTAGTCATAGTAACACTGCCTTCCCATGACTATTGAATGCTTGGTGCTGAAGGTTTCTTTAGTTCTGGCAATCTGTTTTTCTGTTTGTTTATTTTTCTTATCAGAACTTGTTCCCCAGAGACTTTAAAACTAATTTGACAAGATAGCCTATAATTTAACATGTCAAAAACTGGAAGTGCTTCCAAATTTTGGTACAGATTCTGTGTTGGTGCCTAATAGTTGTATTTACTCTGCCAAATTGTTTTAATACCTTAAATTTAGAACAGGCTTCTCAGCTGGTGTTGATGGGCAAAGCTTCAGTAATGCTCTTAAAGCATGTCTAAACAGATGGGCAGAGATAGATGTAAGCTTCTCTGTCCACTCTTGTGAGCCAGTAAAAAGCGAGCCAGTAAAAAGCAAAAAGTTGTAGAGCTGCATTCACAAGATACTTTGCCCAAGCGTTTATCTACTGCCTCTTTGGCAAAGTCTCCAAATCTAAGTTGGCTCTTGCCTGTCCATCCTGGAAGGTGAACAAGAATGTTTGTTCCTGGCACCATTCTTCATCTGGGTTTGTGCAGGAAGGGGTCAAATCCTGGCTCATGCAGACTGTGCGACTGACTTGACTCTGTCAGTCTGTGCAGAGGCTCAAGGGCAGCCCTTTTGTGTATTCAAAGAAAAAGAGAAGCACTGAGGAGTGTAGGCTTTTGCTCTAAGCCTCTTGCCATACTTGCCACTTTTAGAACACAGGACTCCTTCCACAGAGGAGTGGTGCGACAGCCGCCAGTTCATCTTGAAGCATGTTCTTGGATGGATTCATTTGCTTTAAAATGCACCATTATTTCATAAACCTTTCCAGCATCTGGATTGAAAGCACAGGTGCAGGAAGACATGCTAACTGCCATATTTGAAGGAAACTCCTTTGAATGCCAAACATATTGTAAAGACCTAGTGCAGTCATGCACAAGGCTTCTCTACTCACAATCTTTTCCCATTTTCCGCATATTTGTGTGCCTGCCATCTGCTGATGTGCCTTTAATTTGGATTATAAGGTCCCTAGGATATCAATTTAACTTTTAATATCTTTCCTCTGAAACATGATTGGTAGTTATAATAATGATAGCTAATTAGAAGAAATAGAACATTGACAAGAGCTTTCTTCTCAATGCTCTGATATTTCTATTTTGATTAAGTATGCCAGCACAAAACTTAGATGAAGATACTTTCTGCTTCAAGTATGACTTCTGGTAGATGGTACTTTTGGGAACTTTCACAAAGGTCATGTCAACACACTCACATGACTATATTACTCTCAGTTAAAGCATTTAGTGCTGCACAGCAGAAAATGTTGTTGAAAGAAAGCATTCATTGCTGATACATAGAATTTGGTGCTAGTGCTGCTGGTTTTGCTTTTACTGTTCCAGATGTTCAGAATTAAGCTTTCAGCTGTCATCTCTGGTGAAATATTTGAAGAAGCAAAGAGCAGCCAGCTCTGTAACTCCCACTGAGAGTGAGTATGTGTGAAAATGTAGATAGCATTGAGTAAGGTATTAAAAAAAAGTTCAAACTACTTTTTGGGCTCCTGATTTTTGAATTGTTGCAGTGTGATGTAAAAGTCAGAAAGACACAAAATGAAATTCTGGTTAAAGGATGAGGATTAGTCATATAGGTACTTTTCTCCAACCGGCTTCTGGAAAAATTGCATGTGCCACATATAAAGGCAGAATGTGGACTGTCTAATTAGGAAAGAGCAAAATTGAGGGATGGTGTAGATTGTTTAAGCTTGGCTAATACAAAGTAGCTCACTGAATTATCTTCTTGTAATTCAGCATCATGTTCCTGAGGACAGAATTGATGCAAATCTATAGTTTTTTTTGAGGGAATCAGTGTTGGAAATGGAATCCAGGCAATAGGCACTCTACAATGTTTACTTTCCTTTTCTCTCTTAACATCAGTTTATATTTGCCTTCATATGAGTTGGAAAACTTGTTTGTTTTCTTTGCATTGTTTATATATTATAAAAAGGAAACAAGAGCTGTCATCTGGTTTGATTTGCACTGAGAAAGAGAGCCTTCAGATCTAGTGAAACGTGTCCCATGTTGCATAGCCATCCATCTCCATCCTTTTTAGTGAACTGTCTTCCCTAGGATGTTTGATTTAAATCAACAGGCAGTAAAGGCACTGGACATTTTGACTGGTTTTCTCTCTCCTGTGTGACAGTGTTGATATCATCTTTTCATGGACATTGCACCACCATATCAGCAGAAGAGGCAAAGCAGCTCTGCTTTTACTCTCAGTGGGTCTACTAGAAAGCAGCAGTGCCAGAAAAGCTGAAGTGATATCATAGCCTAAAAAGAAAGGAATCCTGTTATGTAAGTTGGCACAGCTTCCTAAAGCTTACATTGTTTTATAAGAATATAGTTTGATTGTCTTATTGCCATGCAGATTCTTAACCACCTGTCTGAAGTTATCTTATTCCCCAGTCCTTGATCCCAATGCTTCTGTCAAAGCCTTTTTCATGTGTCCTCTACCAGTCTCCTTCAACAATTGTCTGTGGGCTTTTTGTTTTCCTCCAGCCAGTTTGTTGCAATCTTTCAGGCTGACGGGCTTTGTGCATGTTCAGAAAGATTTGCTCTCAGATATGAAGTAGCCAAGTCTTACTGAACTTGAGCGTGAAAAAATGGTTTACTTACCCATACAAATTTGCAAGCAAGCATTTGCTTTCAAAGTGATGTCCTTTTGTGGCTTTTTCTTATATGCTTATTAAACACTCCAAAGTGCCTAGGAATAGAAAAAGGGATTTAAGATGCTTTAAGAAAGGACAGTGTTCTTGTTCTGTTGTTATTCATTTGTACTTGTTAGTGTGTAGAGATCTCATTCAGCCCCACTGGAATCGCTACCATCCAAACATGTCGTAATAGACAACCCTTGTCCCAGAGATTTGCCAGCCTAAAGAAATCATGGGCAATGGTCCAGAGAAAGGGACAGCAGAGAAATGGAATTACTTGGCTGAAGGCGCCCAGGATTTACTGTGATCTGGAGAAGATGGAAACGTGTACCTCTGCCTGTGCCATGGCTCTGTATAATGCTGTAGGCCTGTCCCCCTGTTTTAGTGCAGAACTGCATCTCCCCTGCCCTCATTAAATGGCCACTCATGGGAGAAGCTACTTGCAGAATTTAATTTGTGTTCTATATGTACCTCTTATTACTTAAAACTGAATGTGAATTGCAACATGGCCGTAGGAGATACCATTGCCTGTCATTTTGCAAACACGGGATCATTGAAGAAACACAAATACCCCTCACAAAACATAGGCTCTCTCTGTGCTCAGACACTGGATTAGAGGAAGATGGGTAAATTACAGGGCACTCCAGGAGCCACTGATAACAGAAATTCTGATGCTACAGCAGCACTTCTGAGTACCCAATAGCTCTGCTCAGCTTTGCTCTTACTCACAGTAATGCTCCTCTGTACCATGCACTGACCGTATTAAACTTGTTATGACCTCTGAAAAAATTAAGCAGGACAAAATTTTTTGTTTACATATATGTACATACATGACTGTATTTGTGCACAAAGGCAGTGGCAAACAGTGGTACATCCCATTCTCTTTAAAGTTAAAAGGCAATGAAATATAAATGTGAGGAGATGATTGCACTCCTTCACGTATCTTGTCTGTAATAGCTCTGATTGGGATGGCTAGCTAATAAAACTTGCTCAAGTCTTCTTATTCCTAAAGGAACATGGGAATTGCCACATTAAATGTGTCTAGTGTAATACTACCCTGATCAGTATCAATTCTTCAAAGTGAAATAGTATTAAAGCTAACTGTACTTAAATAACTGATTTTTGATTGCCTTACAAATCTAAAAAAACCCCCAGAACTACTTTTTAGGTTTAGCTCCAAAACCAGATCAAATTCAGAGAAAAGATGGTAGGTTTTTAACACTCTCAAACAAAGGGGCATTTTGAAAATATGAGAGAAAAATGTTTTAGCGTTTTAAAAAAAATACTGTTGGTTTTGTTTGTTTTCCCCAACTGGATATTTCACGCACTTACACTTTAATTTGTCAATATCTATTTGCATCAACTGATTAGGTTAGATCAGGTAAGATATGTGCTGTATGGGTAAGTTATTTGGATGAAAAATTTTACTAAACCTTGAAGAAAACAAATTAAACCCATGGAATATCACCCCTAACCTTCTGCTTCTAGATAGTTCTTCTCATCTGAGCCATGACAATAGATTATTCAGTTTTTCTATCACTTGTCTCTAGGACAAAAGCTTCTATATTTTTTTCTAAGTAAAAGTAGAGATAGTAATTTTATTGTGAGTATTGAATGCTTTATATATCTCTGCTGACATAATGATGTCTTGTGGCAATACTTTTCCAAGATTAGTATTGTAGCATGTAAAAAATTATGTCCTTTCTGTAGATCTTCTTGTTTCTGTGAGCAATGTTTTAGAGATTTTAAAAAATGTTATTGGATTTACCTATAAAGATAACGAATTTTGTGCCTGTAGCACCAAGTGTGGGAGCATATTCATTGTTTATACACAGACAATAGAGCTAGAAATGACAACTGTGAAGTGTTGACAGAAGCAAAACATTGCAATCTATATATTTGTACTTTCTCTGACAAATGAGGGCATGTTAATAAGTTCCAACTTGATCTCAGTTTAATGTATATTTATATAAGTATTCTCTGAGCCTCGCACAGGATCAGTTGTATCAATCATTACAACAAAATCCTTTGCCTTGATAAATTATTTTATACCCTATTGTGAAGATATTACAGGACCATTCTACACAGGAGTAGTTACTTCAGGTCAAGTCAGCTGTGTTTTATTTTTGAGGGCAAAATTACATTCCCTTGAATTTTTCTGAAAACATTACCTGGAATCAGGAAAACCGACTTTCTTGCTTTTAGGTCCCATCAGAGCCAGGACACAAGTTGTCACGTCTCTTTGAGTCAGGTGAGCTACTCCACATCTTTTGCCTTAGAGTATTTAGCCATGCTGAACATTGAAGTTAAAATGGACTGGATGCAGCTTTGAACTTTCTCTGCCAGTCCTTGTGCAAGGCGTAGCTAAAAGAGCAACACAACTCAAATGTAGCAGTGCCAATCAAGGGACTGGGTGCTAAGCTGGAATTAAACTTAGGATCAGAAATTATGCTTGATAGAAGATTAAGAATTTGCCTTGGAAACAACAAAGAGGATAAAAATGGCGTAAGAAATTCTGCTTGGCAATTTTGGCATCTGAGAGGAGGACTCCAAAAAACAACTTTGTATATTGGGCCTTATGAATCAAGAAGTGGAATATTAGCTGTCTGACACAGACCCTGAGGTCAGTATCATGGCGGATATCATGTGGGGATGGCTGATTTCCTTAGGATCTGCAGGAGCTGATTGATTGAGCTGTCACAGCCCCTTATGTGTCAGAGCCCAGGGAGACCTGCAAGGGAAAATTTTAATGGTGCTTGTCATCAAAGAAAAATTTTGTGCTTCTCACTTCAGTGGCCCTGCTGACACCATCAACATAGTGCCTGCACTGATCCTCTCTAGGATCGTGACAGGCTTCCTCTTGTTGGCCTGATCTTTACTGAGGCTTTTCACAGATCCTTTTCACTGGATGTGTCTCTTCTGCACAATTAAAGGCAGCAACAGAACTCATGGTGCTTAGAAAGATGAAGTATAACACCTCTGGAATATTCCAACTAGATACAAAAGTCATGAGTATGTAAGATTTCAATAAATGTAATCTTGCTTGCAGGGTGAGAGGACTAAGGAACAAAGTATTTATTTTATGTAGGCGTTTTGCTGTTGTAGATTTCTTATATTAATGTACATTTCCATAGTTTATTATTTGTCTGCATCCACAGAGCAGCTCAGTGCTGGTTCATGTCCGTAAGGCTGGATGCTGGAGGACGTGTAATGGCAGAAAGATTGGTGTGACACAGCTTTGTGCTGAAGGAGAGCAGTGCCTATCCCTGAGGGGAGATGGCAGAGCAGGACAGAGTCCAGCTGGTGAAGGAATTTACAGGAGCTGAAGCACTGGCAGCTCTTGCACAGGTCCTCCAGGGAGGAGGACGTGGTGGTGAGGACTGCAAAGACAACATAGCTGTGTTTTTCATGGGTTCTGCTTTTTATTGTGTGACCTTGAGAAACTGAAGAGATACAGAGAGATTGTAGTACATGTATTAGAGATGTTGTAGCAGGCATGACAGAAAAGATGGGAAATATTTTATCCAAATCTCTTACTGCCACAGTAAAAAAACTTCAGTGTGATTTCAATGATCTCAGAAAACAAAGGAAATGTGGATGAAAAAAGTTGTTTTCTCTTTTTTTTTTTTTTCCTTATTACTTTCGTGATAGGAAAAGTGCTATTTGTAAATCTTTGGAATCAAAGAAGGTGCTCTGTCCCCAGCTGCCATGAACCTTGTTTGCATATATGTACATTCACGTACTGGAGAGGTGCTAAGTACTGCGAAGGCTTTTGCGGGTAGTGGAAGTATCAGTCTCTGAGACCCCTGAGGATCAGGACCGAGGCCCCTTGTCAGTGAGGAGACTACTGAGGTCTGGTGCTCATGGCTCTGGAATGTGTGGGGAAGCCCTAACATGTCTGCCCAACACTTTTGGTGGCAGCGTGAAACATTTTAAATTTAAGTGTTTCTCCATTTTGAATCTGGTGTAGCCCAAAGAGAAAAAGGGAAACAAGTTGTCTTAGTTTCTTTTCAGAAACAGGGCAGAATCCTTCTTTTTGCAGTGAAGCAATGTTGTAGGGAAATATCTACCTGGAAAGAAAAGGACAGTTTCATATTGTGTGGACACAGATGGAGGAAGCCACATCCAGCAAGTAGCAGCAACATGACAGCTTAGCACTACGTAATGAGCCAATTGTACCTCTGCTCACTGTAATAAGAGGATATTTATAATTACTGTGAAAAAAATATGCCTTCAAAAAAGCAAATGGACTGTGGTGTTGTTGTGATCACTTAATCTTTTCTTCTTCATCTTGATGGTGACAGGAAACATTTGAGTGCTCTATCAACTGGTGAGTAACTGTCAATAAGTTAACATAATTGCAATTTTCTCTCATATTGCCAAAGTCTTTATGCAAATAATATATTTTTGTAATATATAAGCATGTGCATAAATATAATACATATCTGTCTATCTGTCTGTCTGTCTCATCTTCCATAGTGAAATTGGATAACTTCCTAATCAGCTAAGCTTTTCAGAAGAACCAGAAGACGTTTTGGTCTGAGGAGGAAAGTTACCCCTCCCTAAATGTTTCTCCATAAAATTTCCAACAACTAAGCTGTTGAGAAAACTCAGAAGTGGAATGCAAAATAGTAGTAAACAGATTTGAATTTTAAAGCCCTCCTTTTTCTAGTATAGCTGTATGCTGCTATTTAAGAAGTTGCTTCTAAATTTATCGTCTTTTCCTTCAGAGTAAGTTCTGTGAGGTGCTGCAGTGTGATAGGATGTTTCCTTCAATTTTTTAAAAAAATGTTTCCACATTAAAACTTAGCACATGTGTATCAGGGGATCTGTCTTCCTGTCAGCTTTTAAAAACAACTCCTTTTTGAAGTCAGTGGGGATATCTGTTGAACAAGGTGTGGCATAATATGGCCTAGGGCTACTAAGTTGCCTATGGATAAATGTTGTAGGTAATGTATTCTGATTATTGCACTCTTGCTCTTTTTTTGCTAAATGCCTTACTACCAGGAATTCTATCCCTTAGCTTCTTCTAGTTTATGGTTTCTCCATAAATGTGGTTTCTCTGCCAGACAGTAGTCAGTTGAGAAGGGGAACGAGAATAAAGCCTGACAGCTATCCCTCTTGTAGGGCAGCTGGTACATCTTCAGCAATTACAGAAAACCAAAGAGAAAGGAAAAGAGTCCATAAAGAGGTTGCTCATCACACTTGGCATTTTAGGTTGGGTACTCAAGGGTGTATATTAGCACTGCTGCTTGACTGACTTTGAAAGAAATCAGCTGGCTGTACTGTGTCTAAGATTTTTCATCCTCTTAGATACTTCCAGTCAGGACATAGTTTGTGAGGTTTTGTTGATTAAGGCTGATAGTAAATCAACAAGGATTCTTTTAGTCCTGGAGACTTCCAGGGAAGAATTGGAAGACTGAAGTAATTTATATAACATAATTACTTTTAGCCTCAGTGGAATGAGCATGTGAGCATCTACTTATTGGTAATGTGTCCAAGTAGCTTTAGCAAACACACTACTGATTTTTAAACTGCAGCTTGAGCAGTAAGTGTGAAGATAGTCTTTAACATTTTGGTCAACTTTAGAAACAGGAGGTAGCTTTAATATCTTATTCTTGCTAATTGTGAGCCCTTAATAGCAAATAGGGCACATACATTCCAGTGAAAGTCAGCTATGGAAGAGGTTTCACTGAAGTTGTTTGGTAAATTTGAAACCGCTAAGTCCCTGAAGTGAAAATAGTTAGAACACAGGAATGTATTCAATGAAAGAAATTTAGTGCAAATTTCCTCTATTCTTATCTTTTCCGAGGTGTCTGCTTATAACTGGTGTTGGAGAAAGGAAAATTCAGTTTCACCTTTCCTAGATTTCTAAAGCATCTACTCCTTCTACTGCAAATGTTAATCTTTCCCCTCTTTGGCTCTGCATATCACAACTGCATAGTAGGACATCTAAGGCAAAGTTATTTTTACCAAAGTCACAGTTTTGTGCAGGTACTAGGAGTTATTTTTCAAGTATAATGAATTAGAGAAAGGGAATGAAAAATCCTATTTCCATAGAGGAAACTGATATGCATGAACTCATACACAGCTACATCAGAAGCCTGATGTAAAGACACAACTCTGTAAAGAGAAAAGGAAAGAGAAAAATGAAAATTTAAAGTATATATGATTCTTTTATTCTGAAGCAACACTGTAGGAAATAATCCCCTAAACAGCTGCATATGCTCACCTTGTGGGTGTCAGTGGTTCTTGAACCTCAAAGAATGTGTTCTGCGAAGCAAGTCTCACTTTGAGCTAGGTGGAAAAACTGCAAATATTTTATTATTATTTTTTTTAAGGCAACAGCATGATTATTGAGAATGTCTTTGTTATAAGGTATTCTCAGGTCCAAGAGAGACTTCTGATCTCATACGTGAACAGAAGAGTTTAAAATTACTTTGCGCCTCCCGTCACTACTTGGAATGCAGACAGTCTAAATTTAAGTCACTGCTGTTCCTGATAGGTAGTAGGGTTGTTCCCTATGACTCTTTCACCTAGTAGGGAGGTCTTGCCCGTCACTGTTAAAGCTCATACTTTTCTTCAAAAGAAAATGTGTTTTGTATTTCACACTGAATCACACTGACACACACACCCCTGCAACAGCTTGACTTCTCTGTCTGCTTCTACTATTCTCATTTTTAGTGAAATGTCTTATTTGCTTACTGAATATCTGCAACCACAGCTGTAGCCGTGACATTTGTTAGAGATTAGTAAAGCTGGAAAGGAAGTGATATCAGTTTATGCTGTATGAAAACTAGGTTGACAGGCTTCATAACTTCTGCCTGACACCTGAATGACTGCTTTGTTTTTTTCCACATAGTGATCAACATAGCAAGACAGAAGCTTTGATGTGTTTGTTCATTCGTGTGTTCACCAGTGCAGCAGTCCCATGTCTCTGTCTCTTCATTTATCTGTTAAATGTAAGTTCACATTCAGTTGTTTTGTCTCCTTTCCACAAGAATATCTTTTTTATCAATCACCTTTTCAGTGCCATTAACAATGGGATTTTCATCTTTCATTGGGTTTCTACATGCTACTGCATTCAAGTAATAAAGAGAATGTGTTCTCTTTGCCCTTGACACTTGTTTTATAAAAGGATACACAAGAATTAACTAGAGCCAGCTGTTCTTCTGATGAAAATACAGAGCTTTATTGCCACTGGTAGAGTTATGCCCAGTTTTACAGTCTCATGGCATACCATAAATGTTTTTGCCCTCTGAACTAATATATTTGAAAACATTTTCCTGCATTCTAATCCTTGCTGTGGAAAGATAATGTTTCCAAGTGTTACCCTCTAAGCAGCTAATCACTCGCTCAGCTTCACACACTAGCTTTTAACCTTTTCTTTCTGACTGATGAAGATAGTTTAATTCTGGAAGATAAGGTTTTTCTACTGTGATGTATATAGGGAAAACAGCTTTTTAAAAATCCAAACAGACTGGGACCTGCAAATGCTTCACTTTATAAAGGTATCAGATGAGAAAGGATAATTGCCTGAGTGAAAACTTGAGTAACTCATTAAATGCACCATAAATATGAAAGTAGTCTCTTGATTTGACATTAAGCTGAGATTAGTTAAAAAATAAAAGCAGCTTTGACATCAGAAACAAAGAATTCAACACTTTCCCTTATCCTCTTGCCAAGCTGCTGCTTGGTCTTATCTTTTAGTTAAACCTGAACTTTAAAATACATGTGTCTAGTATGCCAGTTTATTAAATGAAATATTAATAGGCGAACAGTATTCTTGTCAATTAGCTTTCTGTATAGAGGTTTCAGGTTGGGGTTTTTTTCTGCCCTTGCAGAATAGGCACATTAAGGGTCCCAGTTTTGTTGCAGCTCAGTATAAAGTTATTGATTAGAAAGAGACAAAAATTACTGTCTTGTGCTGAAAATGTTTTTAGTTTCCACTAGATCTATTTTCTACTACAAAACCACACCCATCTGCTTTAACCTTGTGTTAAGACATTACTCCCAAAAAATGAAAACTAGAATACCACTCTCTACTTATTGTCAGTCCTTGATAAGGAACTAGTAACATCTTCATTCAGAAGGGAAAGCTTGATCTGACACATTTTCTCTAATTCCCAAATAATTTTTATTTTTTTATTATTATTTTTAAAACTTTGAAAGAAATTGAATCTCACTGGATTTGGAGGTAAAATCTTAACTACAGTGAAGCCAACTGGGAGTTTTACCATTTATTGTTGGCCAGTTTTCATAAGATTCCTCACATAAAACTGGATGAAACCACAAATCATCCCCCTAGCTACTATGCAAGCCCACAGTTTTGACCTAGATGTAGCTATTCATTCAGAGAATGGAAGTAAAACCTCAAGATTTAGACAACCAAGCCCACAGTACTAGAACACAATTCTAAGTACTGACTGTCAGAGAATGCAGTTTCTGGCAACAATGACTAAAATCCACATAATTTTAGGAATGTCCCAGCCCAACAAAGGGCTTAATTTTATCCTAAAATAAGAAATGGTAATGGGATCACTGATTCTTGAAATTAAATATATACTTTTCTAGATTAAACCTCAAGAGGTTTATACTTATAAATACTTATAAATAATACAGAAATTACCAAGCAATCAAGATTAGTTCCCAAATTACGGGATGGTCAAAAAAAAGAGTTGGGTATATAAATAAATTGCATTGGTGTTTAAACACCTCTATGCCCAACAGAAAAAAAGCATATATTCAGAACTCCAGTGATCTAAAATACTTTCACCACCTTGAAAATATTATCAATCAAGGCCACCTTTTTCTTCAGATATAGATGATGGCTACACTTTCATTTTTGTTCAATACAGTATTACATAGCAGTTTTGTGCACATTAATAATGCAGCATCATTGTAATGTTATAATGACTTGTAACCTAGAATAAACATAGCATATCGATCTAATAAAAAATGATGTGGTAAACAAAGAGGCTAAAACAAGGACCTAAGAAAGAATTCAGGATGGAAGATACTCTCTGTAAACATCATGAAGGTGGTTAATTGGCAAAATGAATTGGAATTAATTGTACATGAATCCTGTGGCAAGTACAGCAGCACTCAACTCATTAAGAAATCACAGTTTGGAATGCAGGATGCCATCCTCACTGTGCTACATACTGAATGTGCTTATGGCCACTTTTCAGAGTATTGTAAGGTCCATAGCCAGCTTTATAGAATGCACTGTCATTAGGAGAAATATCTGGGATTTGTGAATCACTGATGATTTTTTCAAGAACCCTTGGGAACCTGTGAATTCCCCGACAGGTGAGTGATGCCAATATGTGATCTTTAGAAAGAGAAAAAGGATAAGACTCATAAAATGAGACCCCTGGGAAAATTCAGAAACAGATAACTAATCAATCTGCATTTAGAAAAAAAAAGGAGATAATAAAATGATAAAAAGTGCCATTATAGTTTTTTCAAAAAAATATTCTGTCGAACCAATTTAATCTCCTTCCTTGACAAGGTAATCAACATAATATCTAGAACAGAAAAAAGTGAAGGCAAGAAATCTGTATTTTGGAATTACTTTTTTGACAATGTTTAATGTGGCATTCTCATAAGTAAGGTAAAGAAATATGGTCTAGTTCTAATCACTGTAAAGAGGATGCACAACATGGATCAAAATTTTCTGTCTTTAATTAATGGAAAGTACTGGACTTCACTGGGGACAGTGCTTTTTAAGGAAAAGACATATAAACAGCATAACAGACTATCAAGGATGATGCAAAATTTAGAAGAAAAAGTTAAAGAAAAATTGAGACTTGACTATATAGGCAGATGTTACACTAAGGAAGTTAAACAGTTTTCTGCATTTCTAATTAATGACAGAAAGCAAGGAAGTATATTAATTTACATCAAATAATGTTTACATTGAATATTGAGAAAATCTTTCAAGATGGTATGAAGGATGAAGTGTTGGGATTAGATATGTGGTATTATTCAGAAATTCATGGAGTCACAGAACAATTGAGGTGGGAAGGGCCCTCAGGCGTCCTTTTGTTCCAACTTCCCACTCAAATCAGATCCAATAAGAACAGGTTGCTCAAGATGATGTCCAGTGAAGTTCTGATTATTTCCAGTGATGGAGATACCAGAGCCTCTCTGGGAACCAGTTCAGTTGTTTCACTATCCCTATGGTGGAACTCTTTTTCTTTGCACCTTACTGGAAATTCCCATTTGCAACATTTACAACTTTCCCATTTGCCTCTGACTCTGTCTTCTTTATGTCATACCACTAGGCTGCTAACTGTGGAATTTCCACTATTACTATTATTGAAATATTTGATAAACATCTTCTGGAAAAAGCTGGAATTTCACTCAGTACAGGGAGTGAATTAAAGGAGAATAAGTCCATTATAATTTTGTGATTTTGTGAGTAGTTAGCTTTCTATAATTCCTTGGAATATGCAGAAACATATCATTTAGTGAATTAAAGTATTTATCTGTGTAAATGGTGTGCATAACAGACCTATATCAATGGGTCATGAATGCATTTCAGTTGTTTTGACACTCTTCTTATGGTTAAATATTTGGATTCCAAAGCTTTCAAAATGTTTTTTTTCTCTATAACATCCCAAGGTTAGTTTCTGGTAGGAGAAGAGTTAGTGGTCCAGTTTTTTCTGACGTGAGGGTCTTTGTAATGAATCACTTTTACTCTGAGGGGGAAAAGTGCCTAATTTTATTATCAGGAAACAGACTGAAATATTTTTGGTTCCAGACGCTTATACTGAGGTTAATACAAGGTGTAGACAGATTGAATCCCTTTTTTTTTCACAACCTACAAAGCCTGATTGGTATCACATGAAGGGTTAAAGAAAGGAAAAAATACTTTATAAATACTTACATTATTTTATCAAGCAGGATTTCTCAGTCACTAACTCCATGATAAAGCTTGGGAGATATAGAAGGAAATTAAAATTAGTAGGCCAGTGTTTAAGAACCACACAGTCTAAAGAAGGCTTAATAGAAGGCGCTGGATATTCTGCTGTTGTGGGTTTAGAAGAGATTTGAGATAAAAATTTAAACTATCATGTATTTAAAAAGGAGGAAAGAAGAAAAGGTGATATGTGTGCTCTGTAGATGCTTGTAGAAGAAAGCAAAAATCTGAGCACTCCAAAGTGAGAAAGAAAAGTGACAAGGAGAAAGTAAATGAATATTCCAAATGGTAGAAGTTCTAATCAGCTGCATGTGTTTATTTTCAATAAACATGCCTAATCAGGGCATAAAAATTAAATCAGGGAAGTTATGCTGGAAGCAAAAAAAATAACTAGCAACAAGAATTACATGAGAAAAATAAAGAGTAAACAAAGTCATGTATGAATCTGCATATATATAATTTGTTTTGTAACATTCTCATCAAACAATATACATAGAGATTATGAAAATAGTGAGAAGAGTTCTGAAATTTCAGAAATTATAATTTTCAAATTTGTGAGAGCCAAAATACTTGCTTATAACTTTTGGAAAAGTAGATTTGATAGCTATATAAAGGAGGAGCTGGAATATGATATACACATAACTATGTTAATGGTCAACTATTCTAGTAAATAGTCAAACAGAAAAAAAAAGATGAATTGAAAATATTGTGTACCTTTCAACCAATTATATATAAAGAGATGACATGAAAACAAGCAGATAATTTGTTTCAAAAAGTGACACAAATCAAACGTAATTCCATTCTTCAGTAGTATTTGTGCATATCTTCAATCTTATCCATGGCTTACACAGAAGAGTGGGGATATTGGAGGAAAATGGTTGGGCTTAGGTTTTTTACTCAGTTTCTACCTAACATTTAACCTTCATTAAAGCCAAGTTGTTGCAATTTAGATGTCCATTAGTCAAAGTGATGCTCACATTCTTGATCAGAGGTGGGGGAAGCCCACATAACATGAAGTTCAGTGGGTTAATATATGCTAGACTAGGTGGGAATGACCACGTACCTGCCCTGGGTGAAGAATTTTACACTGTATGATGTAATACTGGTGATTGTGTGCAGTCCTCTGGTGGAAGGCCTCAGAAATGAGTCTAGGGGTACTTCGGGGGTCTCTGATGGTGTATGACATCTTCTAAATCATGAGAGCTGCCTTTTGCTAACGTAGTTGAGCCAATTATCTCCCATGAGAAGGGATGAAGGCTTTCAGGCCTATGTGTGAATGGCCCCATATCTCCTCTTGGAGCAGAGGTGGGAGTTTTACAGCTGACCCAGTTATATAAGTTATATAGGCATGGTAAAAAGCACTATTCCACATCAAAGGATCTGCTTCTTATTGGCCTCTTTCCTTATCTGTCTCAAAGTACAGCTTTCTGCTAAAGAAGTTTGATTTGTCATTGTCATCATCTGGTGCTCATACCTGTCAGACTGATGGGTCCAATCAACCATTTTGTGTGTGTGTGCGTGTGTGTGTGTTTGTGTGTGTGTAGGGGGTCAGGCCCCCAGTATCAGTGTCCACACGGCAAGCCTGGCAGCCAAGATGGCACCAGTGGCGGCAGACACTTGTCGGAGATGGCCACATGGGGCACTTGTAAGGCCTGTCCACACCACACCCCTTGGAGTCTCTGACTGGATGCAGCACCCATCACTTCGGCCATGGGGACAGTGAGTGGTCAGTGACCCAAAGGTCCCGCCCAGAGGGAGTGGCCACAGCAGATAAACAGGCACGCATGAGGTCTCCATCTTGCCTTGGCTTGCCTTCCTGGAATAGCCAATGTAACTATAGTAGTAACTATATTTTTCTCTCCTCTCTTTCTCTCTTTATTATTTATTCTCTTAATCTCTCTTCCTTTATTCTTTTCTTCCTCTTGAGAGTAACTTAAACACCCCTTTTCTGTATTTCAGTGATGGTATTTCGCTTGAGTTGTATGAGGTTGGTGTTTGCTAGATGCAACAAAGGCTCCCTACTCTACAGCAACACCTGCTGGCTTGAAACCCTTGGGGGATGAAGAGAGCAGATCTCAGAATGCTGCTTGGAGGGAAGAAGGGAAATCTCTTTGCTCCTACTGGCCTGTTGCAATGCTTTTGTGAAGTAATTTTCTTGACTGTATGTTGCTCCTGTAAAACCTTTTTTGCCAAAATGCCTGTTTTCTCACCAAATTGAAAGAAATCTCTTAGAGAAAACTGTGTAGCTTTTTCTCACAATGCGAACTCAAGGTATCAAAGAATCAAAGGCTTTACAAGAGTTTGTGGAGGCAAAATTTTTTGAAGTCTGACATTAAAGTGTACACCTGGTGAAGCTCAGAGCTTCACTGGAGTGTAACAATGCCCTCTACACCTGGACTGTGTTACGACCTGCCCTGCCAGGCAAGAGTAACTTTTGTTGTATTAACACCTTGGAGTGAATGAAAGTAAATTAATACTAGATGATTGGTGTTTGCAGATATATACAAATAGGGTTTATTTTAGAACATTATGGTTGCTAAGGAAAACAGATATGTAGCTGTTTTGGTTGTTATTATCTATAGTGACAAGGCAGCATAAAGGTATTGCAAAGGAAAAGAGCTGTTTAGCCATTTTGTTTGTAATATAGCAATCTATATCACCCAAGAAAATGTGTAAGGGATAAGAGAAAAAGAAAGAAAGGGAAAAAGGAAAAAGAGAACAGAAGAGAGAGAAAAAGTGTTTACAGTCATCACTTAAAGGTCTCTGGCGAACCTTGTTGCTGCTGGTGTCTTGGTCTGTTGGGGAGTAGAGGGGGAGAGGAACCCGTGAAACATAAAATTCAGTGTGTTTATATACCCTCAGAAACTGTCCTGGTGCCTCCCCCATTTGTGTGTGTGTGTGTGGCTGTTTTGCACAGCTGTGCTGATTTTGCAGAGAGCTGAAGGTGCTGGTTTTTGCAAAGTCATTTTATGCTTGGGGGGAGTGTGCTTCAGAGGCACCCCTGCTAAGAGCTGTGGCCTTCTCCAGGGTAGTTATGGGCATGTGCACATACTCCTTTGACACGACCTGGCCAATAGGATATAAACATCACACACCTAGAGTGTTACTGCTGGCCTTCTTTAGATTGGCATCACAGACCTAGAGAAACATCACGCCCCCAAAGAGTTGGTCCTAAAGCCTCCAACGTTAACAGTTTGTGAGCTATGGCCACCTCCCCTCAGCCTTTATCTTCACTCCCCTGGCAGGAGGCTTACACAGCTCACTATAGTAGCAATGTTTTAAGGCAATTGAAAAAGTCCAGTTCCTCACAGACTGTTACCTTGCACATCATCAGCAAAGGTTGCTTTTTGAATTTTGAATATCTGACCAGATACCATCATGGTCCTTTAATGACCGACTGAGGAGAGAAGGAAAAGTCTTGTATATACAATTAGGATATTACACAGTGTTTGAAATATCATTTTCTATATGCTATTTTCTACTCAGACTGTCCTGCTTAATTTTTTTGTAAAGGGATGTGCTTAGTCCCATTTCCAAGATAATGTTTTCGAATACATGAATTACCATGATTATCTGAAATTAATTTGTAGTTCAAGGAAATGTATTATCTCTTTTTTCCAGGGCTGGAGTACCTTTTTCTGGGAAAAGAACAACTAGCTGTGAATATAGTGTCTGTTAATCATGATAATACATAAATTGAACAGCTTGCCAGGATTGCATTTAGTATTTTGCTCCGCAGCCATAGTAGATATTTCCTTTAGTTTTCCTTCACAGATGTGTATTTCCTCATCCAGCTTAAAAATAAAAATTATGTCCTATTTCTGTAAAGAGTGACATGTCTGCAGTCCTGACAAGACATTCTTGATTTATAGTATGAGAAATAAAGACATAGAAAATTTTTACACAGTAGTATCACTACATCCCTGAAAGGATTTGGGTCCTCTGTTCAGAAGGATGGGCACAACACACCAGTATTTTTAATGTCACTGACCCTATGGCTGTTTTCCTATTGAGTTTCCAATAATTCTTGGAGAAGACTGGGCCTAAAATGTACAGTGTTTTAAATCCTCCTTCTTGCAATCCTTGTCTTTCAAAACATGCTTGTAGGAGAAGGTGGTAATAGAAGAAGACAGTCGCTCTTTAACTGTAGTGCTCAGCCTGCAACAAATCTAATTTTGGCTGCACCCTCCACCTGATGATTTTTTTTTTTTGAGAGGAGAAAATTCACCTTCCCTCTTGCTATTAATTCATCCATTTGATGCCCACTGGCAATCAAAATTCATGGTTAAAGCACCCATGAGTAAAAATTTCAGTTTGGGACATGCTGAATATTTGTAAATACTCAATGGACTCAAAATTAGAGTGAAATTCACTAAGGTAATTAATTCTTTCTTGTGCTTATTTTGCTATCTATGTCTTCTGGTATTGTATGGTTATTGACATAGAGCATAAAAACAAGAACAGCTTCAGCATGGGCTTCAGGGAAACTTCACACTTCACAGCTTGCTGTCTAGAGTTCATTAGTTCAAAACCAATGGATTTTTATTTCTCGTTAACTTATTTGACTTTGGAGCCCCTATGCAGGTACATCCCTATTGTAGGAGAAGCTAAAAGCTCTGTAGAAAGCTCATAGAGCTGGGTGAGCCAAAGTAAAGTTGAGTGCATGCAAATCAATCTTGTTAGAGGACTTTTTTTTTGTCTTTTGTTAATAGGAGTTTGAGCTTTCTAGGCTTGAAGGTGTGAAGTGCTAAATCAGCTCTAAAGTGGATTTAGTGGATCTTGCAAATTTTTAATAAGTTCAGATATGAAATAGACTGAAGAATTATTCCTCAAAAAGATAAAAGCATATAATCTTGATGAGATCTGAGAAATCATCTCTTGTCATAGAAGAAAAGTCACTCTTAGCAGATGTCACCAGTGCATAAGATTTAATTATTTATGAAATTTGTTTGGTGAATACTTTTTTCCAAGCTGTGTTTCTGTATCTCTTGCAGTTCTTCAGTTTCTTAGCTACTTCTGTACTCTGAAATCCTCTCTGAAATACTGTTAATGTTTTACTTTTGTGGCTGCTGTTTTTCTTTCATTTGCTGTCACTATAACCTACTGTTCAGTTTCTGGACAACTGGTTTGAGACTAAATGAGAGAGGTCTAAATGCTGGTTTAGGACTTGCATTCTAGTGGGGGTGCAAATTGCCTGTGATTATAGTCAAGGTAAATGTCAAGGAAAAAAGCACTGGTCCAATCTTGAGTTAATATGGTGTGTCCAAGAGTATTAGCAGCAGTGAGCTGGTATGAATACTCCTGTAGTAAGACTATCCTGTTTTTGTTGGGAAAAATGAATATAATAATTCATCAGACCTGGAGTCTCGTCAACGTTCTTTTTCCATTCAGTAAAAAAAGGAAGCAAGCCATCCTTTGATCACCAAACAAAATTTGATTTTTTTTTTTTGGTGGAGATTTACTGTGCTGTTTTCCAAGAAGAAAACAAAAAATTATCCTAGCATCACAGGAACAAAAATAATTAATTTACTACACCACATGTAAGTGGCTTTCCCAGCAGACTAGCTCACTCTTACGGTGCCATTGCAAGTGTCCTCTGTTTGGGGCCACATCAGCCTTTCATGTAAACGGGAATTACAGTGATTCTGTGCTGTATCTCCCTCTGCCTTGAAGTCTGAGACTTCAGTGGTATTTTAAACACATTTTTCCACATGCTTTTGAATGTAATGGGTGTATGTAGGTGCTCATGAATATCCATCCCCTAAAGACATTCTGGCAGAAGTTTCCTTCAGGCTCTAATACCACAGAATCTTGGATGTGATTTTAGGTTCTTTACTCAGCCAAATGCAAAAAATTCATGAGGTCTCAAGGGTTTGTTCCTCCAATTTTCACAAATGTTGGTAGTTCTATCATGGTCTACATACTGCAATTTACTGATTATATCAAAGAAACTGAAGTGGTAATCCCAGTTGAGCCATTGACTGCGTAATGAGAGGCTTCTACTCTTTCAAAGTTACTGAAACAGGTGTTGTGAGGGATAAGAACATCAGACTAAAGCAAGAAAAAACTTGTCACAGAAGCTTTGCTTCCACAGAAGCAGATTTCCTTATGCCATTCAAGTTACCTTGTGGCTTCACAACCTTTTGTTGTTTTTAAAATCAATCTCCTGCTTCCACAAAGTTTCAGAATAACAAAGCGAGGAAGTGAAACTACACAGACCAAAATTTTACAGTAGCAGTGGCAAGAGCAGATATCAACCTTTTTTTTTTGAAACTCCTAACCTTTGTGTTTGTTTTTGCAAGACAGACAAATACCTACTAGGAACTAGATGGAGGTCATCCACACATTTCATACGGGTCACTGAATAATGATCACAGGGTAACAACTTTCATTTTGGATCAATATTGCAGAGGTGAAAAGCACCATATTTCATTATTAATGCCACATGAGCTCCAGGTCTCTGCTTTCATTTCTTCATCCTACTGGTTCTATGAACCTTAAGAACCTGGTTACTTTTAGGGCTGCTTTTTCTGACCTTCAAAAGGGATTTTGCTGCTTAAAAGTTCTCTGTTCACAGTTGCAGAAGATGCATCTACAAGAGAAATTTAGTATGTTTGAAAAATACTTTAAAAGGAGCAAATGAAAGGAGTATATAAGGGGAAGGAGAATAAGGAGAATATTCTTTGCCTATGATAAGACTCTGTAGAGTAATGAAAGCAAGTAAAGAAAATCACTATGAAAACCAGAAAAGCAATAAAAAAAATTCTTTCTAAACAGGTGGTTTGTTTTTATTCCAAGGGATACATGAAATGTTTTTTTATTATCTAAATTCACCTTTCTTCTCCATTTTACGACATGAAAGGGAGGAAGAAAGAAAGGAAAAAGGAAACTAACAGCTATTTGAAAACACAGTGATTTCAAATAGCCATTTCAAAGACTCAACAAAATGCCCAGGACTGGATATTGTTGTGTGATATGCACTCCAGAGTATTCAATTCCTGGCAGGCTTAATTTTCAAGTGACAGTCCAGCGGACAAAGAAATCAGGCCTTGATAACTGGATTCTCATGTAATCCCCATATGGGCTTTTAAAGATTGACTCTGAGACAAAAATATAAACATCGAGTGATATCAGTACAACAACTGCTTATTGTTGCCATTTTGTTATTAGGCTGAATTAGTTTTCAGCTCAGGAAACCCCATCTGTCCTTATGTTGCCTTCAAATTACAGAGGATGCTTGCACTAGTGATGCTATAAAGTGAGGCAATGTGCTATTATAATTCATGAGATTTTTTTCCAAGAGAATACCTATCCAAATTTTAAGTTTCCCAGGAGGAAAACTGGAATAAAGAGAGCAACTCCTGGGTCATTATTTCTTGAAAACCATGTCCCTGTTGGCTGAAAACACTTACAGAACTTCACACATATTTAACTGTTTCTTTTGAGGTAACCAGGAGACTTTTCATATTGGTGTTTGAAAGCCATGTTTGGACATTTCTGCCTGACAATTAATATGGACTGTAAGACTAAATCTGTCTTCATTAAATCTGATTTTTGAATATTTCCTGCAATATCTGTGAGCCAGATGTGCTGCTTCATCATATTTAATAAGCAGTTGTACAAAGATAGTGTAACAGAATTGATTTTTCTAGCAAGAATCTATTCATGCAGTGAAAGACACTTTTGGTCTTCCTTTATTGCCTCTCAAATTGTGAGGTGCTCCAGGTGCTCACAAGCCTTGAGAGATGAACCTCTAATGATTTTTAAGGCATCCCTAGAATTCACTTAGGTAAGGTTTTCGATGTACATCAAGTCATCAAACAAAATCACCTTGCTGCTTCCCAACAGTAACAGAGCTCTGAAGCTTCAAAGCTTGGTTTGGCAGGAGGAATTGAATGCATGGTGATTTGGGTGATGGTGAGGAAGTGATCAGGAAATGATCATTCAATGATGGTGAGGAAATGGCTGAGTCTGCAGCCGGTGGACTGGGCTTGCCTCAGAGTTTTGAGCTGACTTCATTGTGCTGTCAGAGTTCAGCGCAGGCTTTTCAATGCTGGTCAATGCACATTTTGAGCTGGCTGCCCTCTACACAGAGGTCAGTGTGCACACAGCAGTCCCTGGAGCATACAACATCATAATTTACTACAAAAACTACTGCTCTAACAATGTTTTGGGGCCACCGGAGCTGGGCTATTCATGTTATTGGGTCTTAATCTTCATATGAAGTTTCCATATTTTAAAAGTTTTCCAAGAGAATGTTATCCGTAAGACAACCAGAAGAAAAAGCCCTTTTCTAAGGTCTCTCCTCAGAAGAGTGAACATGTCCCTTTTTATTTTGTTCAATAAGTATGTGTCATATTTGACTAGAGCAAATGAATGCATTTTACAGAATTTAATAACTGTGGCAGTGACTCAAGTACAGTTCTTTTGACTCAAGAAGAAGTTCCAGAATAGCAATAACAGTAAAAACAAAATGGCAGTAGCACCACTTTCACCAATAACAATAGAAAATAAACTGATAATTTTTACCTAAAGCATATTAAAGATCATAAATGTATTTTAACATTTTGTGTTCAATTTAATATTTAGTCTTACACGAACCCATACATTTCAGTTGCTGGAATACACACCTTAGCAATATACTTTACCAGGGGCATGTGTTTGTTTTTCCACTCCTTGATATTTTTATTTGAAAGGTGGGTTGCTACTATTAGTCTGTAAACACCGGCAAGCAATTTGTCTACCTCATACACCCCAGTAATCGGTCAGTGCGGGACCAGAACAGGATTTTCTGGTTTTCTAAATCACCTTGAGGTATTATAAATCAAGCATAATCAATCAATCATCAAGTAATTCTTTCAAATTTTTACACGACATCACTTTGTTCCTGTCTTCCACCAGTGCTCATAGCAAAACACTGTCAACAAGAGCCTTTTTTGCAGAATAAACTGGAAGCCCAAAACTTTGTTTCTTCTAATCAGTATAATGTGTTTATTAATAGCTGTTTACTTTCAAAGAGAAAAAGCAAAAACATTTTTTTTTGTGTGTCAATCTCTTATTGTCATCAAACAACCTAGCTTAGAAGCATTCTCTCTTAAAATCTAAAAGAGAATATTATTTAACTTGGAAAAAAGAGTAAACCCAGACTGACTCACCCAGTGTGTCTTGGCTGTATCTTGTGTGCTTTTTTAGATTTTACAGCAGAATGACTAGAATTCTGCTTTTCCCAAGACTCTCATGAATTTTATCTACAATCAAGGTCCATTCTCCAATTCCCTGTTTTTTTGCAGAGAGGTGACTTATAGGCCAGTCCATGCTCTATGTTTGATAGCATGTGTTCACGATCACTCATGGGATTTGTCTTCTCTCTGGGAACCTGATACAATCCTGAGTCTGGGCATGCCATTGTCTGCACACATAAGAAGGAGTAAGTGCTTCAGCTCAAAAAAAATGTGTTTTTAGATATAAAGTAAATGGCATGTCCGGCACAAAGCAATGATTAGCCTTTCCTGGAATCTCACCGCCTCCGTTGTCTACTCTGATACTTTTCCCCAGACCTTCATTGTACTTACATTTTAGATCTTTATCTCTTTAATGTACACATAACTTGAAAACTGTATAGTCCTTTGTCAGACCATGTCCACCTCCAAATTGGAACAAAATATTTGCAAGGCACCAAAAGGTGCTTTTTATCGGTTTCTTATGGGACATTGTTGGATATGCTGGATGTCTGCAGGAGAGGAATAGATGGAAGGGAATGTGCTGGCCTCTTCTGTTTTCTCTGCCGTGGACAGGTGCAACTGCTATGGAGAGAAAGGGAAGACCAAAGTCTTCCTGAAAGCCTGTGCTGTGCCAGTGAGCCTCTCTGGATCCTCAAGGGAAATGCAGGCTTCAGGGACAGTTGTTTTCTGAGTCTGTTTTGGTGTCTGGGGTAGCACTGTCAAATGCGAGCACGGCGAGAGGATGAAGTGAGGCAAACTCATTCTAGCTTAATGGTTAGGGTGTTTTCCTGGGAAGAATGTGACCCAGTGTTCTCATTTCTGTGTTTTATTTCTAACCCAGTAATAGTCTCATCTTAAATGCATGCACATCTCATGGAAAGTGTCTGAACCCCAGCTCCACCCACTGTAATTGCTGTCCCTCTCACTGCATGATTTCTGCTCCCTTGGATGCACAATGGCTTGTCAACAATGTGAAGGGCTGATAACAACCAACTTCTTCCTTTTTCCCTTTTTCATCATTGTCCTTCCCCTTATACCTGCCGAGGTCATGGTTAGAGTCCTTTTCTAGAGACAGGGTAGAGGAGAAAAAATGGAGTTATGGTCATCTCCCTCAAAGATGTGTCTCTCATCCCCTTGCCAGGAGTTATGATATTTCCTGTAATGCAGACTGGCATCTGTGTGTGCATGAGGAGAGGATGGAAGGAAAAGATACGCTGCTGCTGTCATACTCCCTTTTAATTCTTCTTTTAAAGCAAAGCCAGCATTCCTCCATTTAGTGGATAAAAGCATTGAGCAGATGGTATACCACATGCATTATTTTAGTGGACTGTCCCTCATATTTTTGATTTGTAAGCCATCATTTATTTAAATGGCTTTCCTTTATTTCGTTCTCAGGAATAAGTGGGAAGCTCAGTCAAGACTTTTGCAGAGCAATCCAAAGAAATGCTACTGCTAATTAAACTTGCATCAGAATTCAAGCTGGGGAAGCTTAGCCACAAAGGCTGAACACAAAGCTGAGGAAAGAAAAGTTAACCTACTCCACTACACATCACATTTGAAATAGAAGTTGTGGCTGTGTCTGCAAGGTTATGTCTATGCTTACTAAAAATTGATGTTATACCACATTACTAGTTTTTGTACTTTTAACACAGGCAAGGAAATGGCACTTGAGGAAGATTTTGGAAACTCTGATTTAAACAGCAGATCACAGAATCATGGAATGGTTTGACTTGGAAGGGAGATTTAAAGTTCAAATAGGGAATATAAAGATCGCATAGTTCCAGCCACCCTGCCACAGGCAAGGACAGCTTCCACTAGATCAGATTTCTCAAAGTCTCATCCAGCTTGATCACAAATATTTCCAGGGAAGGGGCATCCATCATTTTGTGGGCAACCTGTTCTAGTATCTCACCACACTCATGGTAAACAATTTCTTCCTTATGTCCAGTCTAAACCTACACTCTTTGAGTTTAAAAATATTTCCAGTATATAGGTGCTGTATGGTTGTTTTACAAAGGCTGAGTGAGTACTGTGTTCTGTTTATAGTTCAAAGCACAGTAGGAAGACAGTGTCTCCTGGTTGGACTGAGAGACTGAGACATTTGTTCTGAGATGACCTACATGCTCTGGAAATTTCATCCAGGCTCAGCAATCTATAAATAGTAGGGCATGTTGGAGGTGAGGAAACTTTGGTGTACCATGAGCTCTAAACTGCTGAGAAGATTGTATCAGGGAAGCTTAGAGCTCTGTGATGGACCTGAAAGGAATAAGATAGGTTTTCAGTTAGGTTATGAAAATGGCTTGATGAGGGTTTCAGAGAAGTTATAAGGTGGAAAGATATCTAAAAACAAGGAGATAAGAGGCCGAAATTTCATCTGTCTTCCTCAAAAAGATCCCTATACCAGTGCAAGCAGACAGAATAATCCATCTTAAAGCCATGTGGACAGTCTTGGGTGCATTCAGCTTCCAAGGACAGACTTCTGAGTAATGAAACTGGAAATATTTTTACAGAAATCTATTTCATTTTTCATTACCTTTCTGTCTAAAATTGAGTGCTGTGGACACAAACAAGGTAATACATTTATGCAGTGCTTTCTAAAGCAAAAGACCCTACGTTTATTTGAAAACTGCCTACAGGGTGACTTAACTACCACTTCAAATAGCCCAAACTCTATCTGAAGTGTATTTTCAGTGAAGATTTTCTGTATGTAAAAGAAATGCAGCAAATACTGCCATACATTAGTCAATGACCTGTGTATTTAATGATTGTAATATCCCATAAATTTATAGTTTGCTACACAAATTTATATTTGGCTACAGAATGATTGTGTTCTGTTTGATATCTGGAATTTATTGGCAAGCAGCCTAGGCTATGAAACGGAGTTATCATGATTTCAAGTTGAATTGAACTATTCCTGCCTTCTTAATGTCTCAGATTGTATCCCTGCAGGGACTATGAGCATGACAGTGACTGTTATGGTTACTTTCTATCACCAAGTTAGGTACATGTCCTCAAGAGAAGAAAAGCTTTGCTCTTTCTCTCATGAGTGGAAAAAGGATTTTACATGGACCAGTAAAGGTAGCAACAGTTGCCATAGGGTTTGCAGTAATTTATGCATAAATTTTCCAATTGCTTATGTAAGACTGTCAGGTGGGAGACAATGTGTAAAAATAATTCTAGCTCAGCTCCTAAGAACAAAACCCTTGAAACTTTTTAGTCTATAACAAATGCCCAAATACAGAAAATGGCAAGGTGACTGTTGCTGGAGCAGCAACAATGCAATAAAGGTGTTTGCTTATTTAGATAACTGGATTTTATCATCTGTAGTCAGATCACTTGATTGTACCAGCAAGTTGAATAGTAATTTGTTCCAAAATTTATCATTATGTAAAATAACGTATCCTACCAGTTCAGAAACATCATATTTTGTCAAAAATATATTCTAGCAGAGAAAAAAGTTACAGCTTTGGTTTTCCCATGATTGGTGACATCTATACATCACATGAGAAATTGCTGGTGGTAATTTTTAAGTTCTTCAAAGACAATAAAGATAGGGATGATGGACAGTCTCTTTCAATGTCTGAAGACATTATATTTCTTCCATAATCTGCTCTGTGGTACAGACTTGAAATTAGAATAGTCTGAGTTTCTATGATCTGAAATTTATTACATAATACATTCACTGAAGGGTCAGTTACAGTGAAAAATTGATGAAAAATCCATAAAAAGTTAGTCCTTATCTACTTAAAAAGATATCACAGCAATGCAATAAAAGGTGGAAATAGGTTTCTCAGTGGTATACATCAGCTTCAATGACTTGACCTTATGGTTTTGCTTTAACTGAAGAAGATTAGCTTTACTTAATTCAGACATTTTCGTTGAAAAATGTTGACTATTCAGGAAATTGCAAGCATTTTCAATGGTCAACAAGTTGGATATGGTGCTCTTTGGTAGGATTTATTATTTACTAAGAGACTCAGGACAGCATCTACAAGTGTTTCAGAAGTGTTAGTAGTCCAGTGGTTTATCTTCAAATCTTAATTCTTATAATTATTTCAAAACTCAAAGAATTAGGTCCTTTCCTACCTTGTAACGAGCACTGCAAAAAATTTCTTTATTGTTTGAACACAGTACAAGTCACTAAGCCTTCCAAGTATTGATTTTTTTGAAGATAAGCTTCAAATTAAAGTTTTTTAGCTGTACATGTTAGGAGTTTTGAAACAGATTTCGAAATAAAGATGACCTCCTTCATCCTATTATGTTCCTGAATTCTTTACTTTCAGAGGATTCTCACCTCCCTTTCGGTGAATAGATGTTGACAGTGTCAAAATCTTTACAAATGTGAGTACTGAATAAGCTCTGTGCTCCTTCTTTATTTAAGGACCTATGGCATACTGGAGACAGAATGACTCCTGGTGCTCTCTCTAATGTGTAATGGGTTTGCAACTCAGAATAATAGTTCATAGCCTCAACTGAAGTGACAGCGTTTGAGATACTTGTAAACTGCTTGCTCAAAAAGGTTGTGTTGCCTCCAAAGTTTATTCTGACCCTAAGTGCCTACAAGAGGTCACTAAGGGCTTTTTCATTTTTGCAATGCACAGTGAAAAAGCAGCTTTCCTCTATGCAGGTGTTTCTCTGTGTGTCCTGGAATCACTATAAGCAGGAGCTGGTCCACAGCTTCTCACAGCACCATATTGTACCACGAAGCTGAAAAATCATGATTATAAGCTTTAGCTTTGTCAGTTTTTTTACTGTTTAGTGAATAGACGGCAATTGTTCATTATGCCCTTCTTGCTGAAGATTCATGTTAGATTTACTGCAGCTGAAATGTCAGATGCAGCTGACTATTATGAAAGATGTTTTCTCTTAAAAAAAACCCATTCTTTTTCCATCCAGAAAGTACCAGAATCTTCCCCCTGCCACATTTCTCCACATTCTTATATTTCTTCTCTATGGTTTTGTTTTGCATAGTGTTTTGCAAAAGGATTGTAATACAGATTTAAAAATCTCAGGAAACAAAAGCTTGGACTTCCTTGGATCCCCTTCACCAAATTGAACAAATCCTGATATTTACTGAACAGCTCTGCTTTGTAACTCTCTGGTGCACACACTTTGTATTCTTAGGCAAACATGGTGCATGTTTGTTTAAATAATGCTATCTAAGATGTTACCATATACCTCTTGTCTTCCCTGCTTCTGCTGTGTCCTGAAGCAGATCTTTTGTGAGGTTTTCAGGGGGTCTCAGCAATGCTTCTGTTTCTGTTTCTATTCCTGATTGCCATTAACTGAATGAAATTCTGGCCCCACTGGCTCCATCTGTGCTGCTGAGTAGCATTAGGCCAGGGACCATTTTTTGGCTGTCAGACCAAGTGACGCAAGCTACTTCCAAACTACAAGGCACTTGACCTCCTCCCTCTGCTGGGCCCCATGCAAAATTGTTATTTTGGTTGTTTCCTTTCAGTTTAAAGGATTTGAAAAAGTGTGGTGACTATGTAGCAGCCTTTCAGAAAAGTGTTTTTAAAGCAGGAATCTAAAATTATGCTACATGCCTTTGGGTGTTGCATGGAGTCAGATAGTTTGAAGGTGCATGCCAAAACCAGCCATGCCGGAATAATGCTCAGCTGCGATTTCGCCCCTGCTAATGCAAGTTATCTACAGGAGACTGAAGCTAGTTGGGATCTTGGAGACATTTTCAAATTACCTTTATCAGTTTTGCAGAAGAAAAAAGACTAGTCATTGTGCATTGAGCACAGACCAGCAAATACACTGAATTGCAATCATTTAAATTCCTAATCAGGGATCAAAGGGATGCCGAATAGCGATGAAGAAATTGTAGGAATCGTAAGATATATGCTGGATGTATTTGTTTTTTCCTTTTTTTCTACAGCCCAGTTAGAACACTCTGCCCTCACAAATTTCCAAGGGCTTAGTGGCAGATTTGTCTATTCAACAGTCAACATTAATAGGTACAGTTGACCCTTATTCATTTATTCCCCTTGCCTCAGGCAAGGTATAGTCTTTCTTTACAAGTTGATATCTTTAATCTTCACCTCTAGACTACCTCCAGTGTGAGCTCAGAGGCCATAATTCTGATGATCCTTCACAGGTATTGGTTACATTTGATTTTAGTATGAGACATGAATCTTAGTCAGACATAGGGAGTAATCTAAAAAATTTGAATTGCCTCTCTGCAACAAGTTGGAATTACATTTTTTTTGTCTTCATGAAGTAGGAAACTTTATATCACTGAAAGTAAATTCTAACCTTCCTCACATCTATGCGGGTTAGTTAATTTCAGTGGAGTTTCAGGGATTTTTACAGTCAGTTTGGCTTGCTTTCTGCTCTTTGGCTGTTAAGTACTGCAGAACACTCTGATCCGTAGCCTTCAGCTATAGGCTGCTCTGAAACAAAAAATTGGAGAAAAGAACAAAAGAGGATGTCAGCCTGGAATGACACTAATTACATTCTTTTCACTGGACTTTACTTGCAGGCCTTTTAAACAACAACAAAAGTTTCTGTATTCAACAGACTGAGCTTGATCCCTGTCTCATACAGTACCCTAATGAAAATCAAGAGGAATTCTATTGATTCCAGCACAGTTAATCAATGTAAGAGAAATTTAAATTAGGTCCATTGTAGGCAAGATATAAGACTACAACCTGTCAGACATTTATGTAGTCCAGCATCAGTCTATGTAATACAGAATAAATAAATGCAGAAGATTGCCTATCCCAACCTGTGTCAAGGCAATTGCTCAGAAATTAGCATGCAAGAAATTCCTCATAGCATGAAATCATTTAGAAACAATACTGGTGTGAGGAAAAGATTACATGTATTGTTAACTCAGAGTACGTTATAACCCATGTGGAAATTCAAGACTACTTGTTTTATTAGTCCAGAAAAGTGTGGTTTAAAATGAGCAATGAAATGCACAAGAAAAAATATAGTTGAGATGAAACACAGACTATGACTTTTATCTTTTTTCATTGTTACTACTCACTCTTTCAGGTCAGTGAATTCTCATCATCCCTTACAAGCAGGTAGAAATTAGATTAACATCTGGAGGGAAAAAGATCATGAAGGTGTTTCCTTCTGTCTGATAACTGCTAATGAGACCACTGTACTCAGCCAGAGCGTTAGAGACTGCCCATATGTGGTAGAAGATGCTCTCTGTAGGTTCTTTTATCATCTTCTGATCTCCAGTCTGTAGTATGCTCTGTGTAGGAACAGGTATTTTATATGCCACAAAATGACTTCCTAAGACATCTGGCACAAGCTTGTAAATAAAGGATCAGAACTCCTTTTTTTTTTTTTCCCATGAAAAAGAATCAGAAAAAAGGAAAAGAAATAAAAAAATCTGCCACTGAATACAGAATACTGAATACAGGAATAGAGAAATTCCCTCCACTTTGACAAAAAAAAATGTACCTTTTTTGACACTGAAATATGTTTGAAANTTTTTTTGGACAATTCTTTCACATCAGTAAAAGTCTGGTCCCCTTATCCCAAAAGATCTGAAACCTGATGGAGGGGCTTTGGGCTAATGAGTGCTCAACTTTGCAAATATTTGAGATGTTATATCAAGGAAAACTTATTGTTCCCATTAAGATGATCTCTTAAAAAAACCAAACCAAACCAAACCAACAACACCTTCCCCTTCTTTTTATTTCCTCAATTTGCAGTGAATGCTTTAATGTTTCTTTAGTAAAAATGAGTCTTCAGTTTGAAAGTTAACTCAGGTTTTAAAAGATTCAGAAACATTTTAAATGGCTGAAATTAAAAATATCATCTTGAAATGAAAATTTAATTTTTGTCACATAAATAATATGTACTTACCAACCAACTCACCTACAGTTTCAAAAATCTCAATTTTTACCTCACAGTGCATTTATTCTTAATTCCCTAGTTAACAGAAAAATCCATAATTTCCTCAAGAATTATTTTTAACAGACTTTTCTAAGTCTCTCTGTAGCCCTTCTTCTGTGTTCAGAAGCTAGGAATTAAAGCTGTTTCCTGCAAGCTGTTTTCAAATCCCTGTGAGATCTTAGGCGATACTTGCAAATCTCTATGGACCCCAGATTTTAAAAATGTGCTTCTATTTGCAATATATTTTAAGGTATGTGAGGCTACAAGGTGTAAGGTATCTGGATAGCACAAGGTATCCCACTGTAGTAAGTTCTCAAAACATAATGTGAAAATTTGTGACAACCATATTCAGAAACAGAGGCATGAAGAAAGTAATGGCACAACAGGAAGAGATGGTGAAAACAGCTAGGGATAAAAAGTTTCCTTTTGTTTTTAGGGGACAGCATAAGTCTTGCAGTCTCTCATTTACCTCATTTCAACTATCTTCAAAGAGAAACTTTCAGCCTTGAAATCACCTTTTTTGATTCAAGGTCTGCATATTCACTGTTTTTTAGTAAAGCATGTCTTACATTGTCTAGTAAATGCAATTTCTCTTTGTTCCGACTATGCTGATGTTTCAAGAGGTCCTCAGATCTTGAGGAAATGAATGAAGTTTGTAAGTACTAAGGATCAAAACAGCCTGGTCTAGTTCCTTTTATTTTTATAAATGCTCTTCCAACATCACCACCATTAAGCACCAGTGCTCAATGACATCATTATAGCAGAAAAATAATACCTCTTATTTATTCCTTACTTCAAGAATTTTCCTTAATATGACAAATACGTTCCTCTATAAATAAACATTTTTTTTTGCTTTGTAGTACAGTTTTACAAGTAGGTATCATTTGTGGAAACATTATTAAAATATTAGAAAGTAATTTTTTGTATATTTATCAAAATCTTGACATCTTAACTCAAGGTTTTGTCTATTTCAGTAAAATAAGAGCATTTATTTTAAACCTTAAGGGTTTAAAATGGCTTAATCCATGACATCTAGAGAAAGTCAATCAATAGTATTGCTTTTGGAAGTAAGAATCATGAATTCTTATTTTTGCCCTGGATGGAAGACTAGTGAAGTTAAAAGGATAAAAGCTAGAAAACAAAAGAAACGGCCACATCTGTAGGTTTTAAAGGAACTTGGTAAAGTTACTGAACTTAGAAAGAAAACTTTGTTTATAGCTCAAAAAGTGTGTAAAAAAATTCCTTTAAATTGCATTAATGTAGTAGTGGTATCATTGCTTATCATATAACCCCTCCAAGAAATGTGTGCTTCTGTGTTTTTTTTTTTTTTCACTGAAATCTAAACCCAGGGAAACATGTAATGATTAATATAGTTTCCTTGCTATTGGCAATATTATTACTGTATTATCCTCACCTCAGACCACTGTTCCAGCTTATACTTGGTAAGGTACGGACATGAGGAGATGGTATTAGCTGGCTTAGCTTGTTTGGAGTTTGTTTCTCCAAGATCACATCTTTAGAAATGATCTCAGAGAGGTTAGGAAGGTAAAAGAACCAAAACCATATCAGATGCAGATGCTTTTATGGAGCAGACTAAAATCGTGATTGTGAACTGTCTAAATAGTTCTTTAAGAAAGGAAATACTCTTCTATATCTGCATGCAACTGAACTGCAGTAAGTCTGCTTCGGAAGTGGTTAAGGCATTTCTTTCCATTACATGAAATAACCCCCCTGATATACCCACATTTAGATGCCATTCCTTTTTTTATCCATCCACATAATTTTTAAAGTGGCTCATCTGATAGGCATGACTATAAGGGACTTGGTGTTTCCAGCTGAATTACCTTCTTCAGGGAAGAAATGATGGATGAGTTTCGTGTCCACTCTATCAGCAGTAGTTGATCTTCCTGTGAAATCATCTTGCCTCGCATTCTGTTTTTCACTCCAAAGTTTATCCCCTTCAAGGGTCAATATCCCATCCTAGTTTTATGAACTGTAACTCTTCTCTTTCCCCACTCTTCTTCTCCTTGAAAACATACTTACCCATATGTGGTTTGAGAGCAACTGTGGTTATAGTTTTAAAGGTCTTCAGTGGCAATAAATAATTTTCTAATTAGATGTCTGGAAGAAGGACATAGAAAATGAATTACTTTTATTTTGGAGTTTATCTTCTAATTTGAGAAAAATCTTTAAACTTACTACTATGTGTTAAAATTCAATGAGGAAATTTCACCCAGACACATAAATACTAAGCTAACTAAAGTAAAGGACTGTGCAAAAATGAACTACAAAACTGAGGGACCTTTTCTAAGAAATCTGTTTTGCATTTTTGCCAATGATCACTTTATAATTAGTAAGTCTGCAACTAAAATATGCATTGATAGAAGAAATTTTCCATCTTAGTTAAGCCCAGATTACCCAACTGACCTCATCAAGGGCTAATGAAATCAGCTTTCTATGTGTTAATAGAAAGACTTCAATATTTGCATAATTAAAAAAAATATATTCCTTTTACTTGGTTTCAGTTTTAGATAATGATGTTGAAGACATAACATTTACAATGCCCTTCTGTAGTTATACATTATCCGTAAAGGTCAGTGGAAACTGTCACATTGTCACTATTCTCTTTGCCATTAGCAGCATTATCATTTTTGTCATAATCCAGTTGTTTCTAGACAAAATATTTGAGCTAAAATCCCATCATAAGCAGTAATGTGCAGGTTTACAGTAACATGAAATCTTTGCTTCCACAACTTATATGATACTGCATTATGATATCTTGGCTTAAAGGATGATATAAAACCAAGACAGAAACAGTTTGAAAATACTTTCTCCTAGAAAAATCAGCTTCCCTTGTCATTCAGGCACCAAGATCTTCAAATCAGCACTTAGACTCAAGACAACTTCTCAGGACGTTGAAGTTAAATACAGCCAAACACCTCTGTAAGAAGATGTTGAGAATGGGTGAAGCAAAGAAAAGAGAGGGATTCATACAATGAGCCAGTTCTTGTAGAGAACAAATATTTGCACGTTTTATAATATTAGATGTGTTATATACGTATTCATATATGTAGATTACCCATCCATCATTTATTTGCCATCAGTTTGTGTGTAATCTGTTTATTTGCTGTGGAATAGAGACACTACAGTTCTACTAACCTTGATTGCAGTACACACTAATATTTACAGGCAAATATTTATTAAGTGTTAGAATATCTTCAGGGTATCCTGAGGCAATTGCTTATTTTGGGCATAGAGATCAAACAAAATCTTTCTGTTATAATTTCCTCTCTTTCTCTGTTCTACCCATACAGTCATAAGAAACCTGTGAATTTTATAGAATTTTCTGAATTTCTCCTGGTACAATTTTTTTTCTAAATTATTTTTAGTTAGAAGAGAGTGAAATAGCATTAATTTATTGAGATACTTATATATACTTGTATGCCTAGTTGGTTTCTTTGATGGCAAGACACTAGTGGGAAGACTCCAGAAAAAAACAAATGGGAGTAGTGGAAAAAAAAAGCATTTAAACTCTGATGGAAATGACAGGGAGGGAAGGTTACTGATTGGCTGGAAAAAGGTTTTTCTCATCACTTGTAGTTTAAACAGTATTTTCAGGAGTGGCTAAAAGACAGAGAGAGACAATGATAACCACTGGACAGACACAGCATCTTCTGAGGAGATTAGTGACATGAGAGAGTGGAATTTAGTTCCTGAATGTGCTAGAGCTAAAGCTGATAAGACCTCAAGCACTTGGCTGACAGCTCAGCTCTGCCAGTGCCCTTTACTAGCCTAACTATTCTGTAAAGGACAACCTTTTCATTGTGTATTTTACCCAGAGGTGTGTCAATTTTCCTGAAATGACATGTTTGCCTCTTCTTATCTTATTAATAATGCATAATTCCATGGCAGCAAACATTAAACAGCGAATGAAGGGAATTTGTTGGCCTTTCAAATTACAGTGTCTGTATAATTATAATAAAAAGCTCATCAACCAAAGGAATAGTGCTGCAAAGTTGTTCCAACAGAGAAAATTAGGCAGGAGAATAGAACAGAAAAAAGTTTTTTTTTTTTTGTTAAATATGTTTAATAAAGTAAATTTAATGGTGTTTTTAAATAAAAAAGACAGATGGTCAGATCTAGCCAGAAAGGATTGTAGAAAGATGAAGTATGAACTACATTGGCAGCTTGAAGTTCCCTGAGCTCAAAGCCTCTGTGCATTCATCAGTATAAAAATTCTCCTTATATGCTAAAGATGAACTTACCATGCCTGAATTACCCCTAGAAGCAGATGTGTAATCTGCAGTGCCTAGCAATGTCTAACTGTAAACAAAGGCATGTTTACATCACTGTTGAAGTCTCTTAGGACCCTTGTTGATAACAAATATCCTAAACTGGTCCAATCTTCAAGCATTGCATTTTGGGGAATCACGCAAGATCCTTATACAGCTCTGCGCAGCAGGGTAGAACAGACTTGGCTGCTCCACTACCCAGTCCCCACATATACTTGGTGTAGAAGTTCAAAGGAAGGTGGCTGATAGGACTGTATGTCTGAGGGCAATATTAATGTGGGATTTGCTGCTAGTGCAGGGTCATGAACGTCTGAGGCACAGTCTTACAGGAGATGAGTATCAGTGAGTCTGGTGGAGGCTTGCCAGTAGTCAGAAGCTCCCTGTGGCATTGTTTAAAGTTACTCTTTTTAGTAATGTTCGGCTTATCTTTTCAGAGATGCATGAACACAGAAAATGTTTGGTTCATGTATATGCAGCATAGGACTTAATACTGAGAGCAATGGGCTTCAGATCAGAAATGGATACACAGCCCTCTTTCTGGGTCCATTCATCACAGTTTGCTTTTTTTGTCACTACTTGCTTTCACTTCCCAAGTGCCAAGTGGCTGCAATTTCCCACTCTAAAAGGAGTAAATAGCGTCTCCAGTTTGCTAAGGGTCTATGAGAAATTCAGTATGATGTTTTCCTTTTCACTGTAGTCTGCAGTTTGAAGTCGTGCAGTAATCCTAAGGGCTTGGTGAAAGGCACATCATTGGGCACAGGATAAAGTAATGATTGCTATGTGCTGTCAGTCATGAACTCTGTATGAACTAGTACCTCTCAGAAAAGAGGGATGCTGTTGTTTCTTACATTCTTATGTAAATATGGGGACAATTAAAATCAAAACATTAATTTTCTAGCTAATCTGTAAAACTAGTGCATCAGATAAACACTTTATGTGCTTTCGTTGCTTTAATCTGTGCCCAAGAAATAGGAATCATAGTAAGCAACTGAAGTGTAAGTAACGGAACTTGAATTTTAGGCAGTATTGTCTATATATAGAATATTGCCACTGAACTCTTCATATTCAGTCCATAGGTTTTTTGGGGAAAAAAAACAGACCAAAGAAAACACAGGAAAACCTCCTCAATTAAATGTGAGTATAAAATTAAAGGAAATTATAAACCTGCCACACATGAAATAAGAGATGGGATTTGCCAAATAAGTTAATCTGTTGTGACTTACTCAGCTTTCATTTATATGTAGTTTAGTTTATCAGATATAATAAGGACACTAGAGTGATACTTATGCAGACAGAAACCGAAATGTGAAATTGTAAAGCCTACCATATCCACCACTGGTGTAAATGTCACTTAAATATCATCCACTGCGTTTATTCTGCTGTTTCATGTGAACAAGAAAGTGGAAAAACGATGTTTGTGTGGGAAAAACTTTTTGTAGCAAAGCTAATGGGGAAGCTGATGATTCTCTTTCTAAAAAAGATATTTGTGTGTTCCATTGGTAACGGTCTTATGAACTTTATGCAAAGATTAATCATATTGCCATGGTAAGCACATCAGAGTTTGGGAATGTTAGATTATGTGATTGAAGGATAATCATGGACAACACAAAGACTCCATGAGTATTAGTGAGGTCTGATAGATGGACAATGCTAGTAGCTTAATCAAGGAAAATGGGACACCTCCAAATGCAGCATTGTCTTTAGTTCTGCATACACAATATTTCCTCTTGGGGCAAAAAACGAATGAACCAGGGACTTTCAAGATAGATTTCAAAAAGCAGCATATTCATCCTCTAGGACAAAACATTACAGATCAAATATTAAAATGGTAAAGTCTTGGAAATAATTGTCCTACTTGCAGGGTTAATAAGACTATCTGTTGGTTCTGTGGAATTCTGGGCAGTTGCAGGTACAAGTTTGTCAGATTTTCAGTTCTTGGCTTTGTGTCCATGCTTTGAGCAGGGATGTTTCTTTCATCCTTTGCCTTCTTGGTTGGTACCAGAGTAAGCTAGTATAAACAAATTTTCTCTGGAGAGTGAGGTTTTGCTCTGCACATAATGTTTATAGTACTGATCCAAAAGATATTCTGAATATTCTGCGAGTCCACAGTGCTTACCATATCTCCCTGCTTAATAAGCTTTGAAGTTCAGACATTTCCAAGAGCTCACATCTGTCACATTGCACACTGAGCCTTTTTTCCTCATCTCCTGCATGACCAAAGTAAAGACTTTCAATCACTTGCTACACATTTGGGTCTGGCAACCAAACTTTAACATCACAAGTGTGATATCTGTAAGCACCAGATGGCAAAATCTTTGAACATTCAATTTTATTTCAAGACCATTTGGGAGCATTAAGAATTCTCACAGGGAAAGAAATTATTGTACACTAAAAGCAACATATAAAATGAGGGCAAATGCGTAAATGATTTCTTAATTAAATCAAAACATTTACCTACTGCATGCCATGGGGAAAGCACTTTCCAATGTACATTAGTTTTTAAAACGTACTGTGACATGTTTAACTCAAAGCAATAATGCACATTTTATTCTTCAGAATGATCACTTTTATGAACATGTGCATATTAAAAAAAGTGGCTTGCTCATATTTGGAGGGAAAATGAAGCCACACAGGCTTGCTGACATAACACATAAACCAGCACATTTTATATTAATAGTACTGTGCTGCTTTTACACATCTATATGAAGAAGAGGAATGAAAGCAGGAATGGAGCAATTAAGGCTAAGTCAAGAAAAGGTAGAAGGTGAAACAGTACATCAGACTTTCAAGCACAAACAACTGGGAGATAATGTAACTCCAAGACTCAGCACCAAAGAAGCTAAGAAGATAAGAAATGGTCTTTTCCTGCATTATTTGATGGTTTTTATTTTGGAGAGAGAACTTACACGCTTTTCAGGGATTGAAAAAATTATGAAAAGCAGTGACTTTCATGGAGCACAGATTGTCTTTTGTTTCCAGATTCATGTTGTGTTTACCTACACAAAGAATACTTAAACACTGAATTGTGGAAGCTGTGAGTATCTTTAGCATAAATCATTTGAACAATAATGGATAAGGATGATGGAGACTATGGTTTTGAATGTTCACAAGACCAGGAAAGGTTTGCAACCTTGAAGATTTATCTGAAACCCAAAGAAGGTGTGAAGTCCTGACCTTCATAGAAATCAGTGAATATTTGTTTGTTGTTTACTTTGTTGGGGCTTAGAATTTTATTTTCCTGGGGACTTAAAACACAGACTCCAATATGTGAAACAAACAGATATATCCAGCTTAAAAAAATAAAATAAAATAAAATGGAATTATTGCAGAACTGAACATGACCAACACACGTTGCAAAAATGATTCAGGGGACATGTTTATTGATGTTTTGAGGAGGGAAGGATTTTATATTTTTGGTCTTATCTTGATTATTGCAGTATAAAGGGAAAGGGTGAATGAAAAGCTGCCCGCCCACATGTCCCAACACTATTATTCTTTGGCCTGTTCCTTTGAAATGACTATGATACTGTTTCTATGATCCTTCAAATTATTGAAATGGTGTCTTTCCATAATGTCTTTCAGTGTCACAGGTTTTTGTGAGCCTCTAACAAACATATATGAATTGAAGATAATTATACAAATCTGTGACTTTTGTAATACTGCAGACATTACTTCTGTAGTGGAGAGTAGTTCTGAACACACAAGAAAAAAACTAAAGAGATTTTCAAATATGTTAATGTTGAATATGCAGTGATACTTAGGCTGTCAAAGAGATTTCTTTTGTCAAAATGAACGTACTTAGCAGGAGCCTATAGGATGGCCTGAAAGAACTGTTTCCCTGATTTCTACTTTGCTGTCTCTCTCTTTTCACTGCAGTCCTGGAAGGGTAGTTGGATTTTGGTGATCAGTCTGCCTTGAAGTCAGACTTAGCCAGCAGATTGCCTTTCACTAAAAATTCAGATTGGTCCTCTCTGTGCTCAGAAGGGCTGTGTATCTCTGGGATGTGGTGAAGGCATTTGTATTTGTTTTGCTATACTGGACACTAGAGAGCACTGAAATAACTCTTCTGAACCAGTATTCTGGGTTTTATTTCTGAGATTATCAGTGCCTAGTAAGTCTGAAAAGTTAAGTAAGGGGAGGAAGGAAGCATCCTCAAATCCATGTACTTCACAGAGGTACTCAAACTGACATGTCTTGTGACCCTTGTCCCTCGGGAGTTCATAGTCAAGAAGAAAACTAACAGTTTTGGGGAAAAATTAGTTTGCCACACAACAACAGGAGCTGTTTTATTACCAGCTTTAAAGCAACTCTATAAATGATTGTAGTCCTGAACCTTTATCCACACGACTTTCAGTAATACTTTTGTCCCACTGTAGTCTGTGGTCCTCCAGGACAGCAGGATTAGTGTGCCCACTACTGTCCCATCAATTCCTGGTCTGAAAATTTGCTGAAAATGTGAGGCAGGTGTTGAAGGAAGATGACAGGTTAGTGATCATAGTACCTGCAAGGAGCATAGTTAATGGATTAGCAAGGGATTTTCTAAGTTTGGCATTGCGGCAGCTCCCCATAACTAAAAGTGCAGCAGTGGGAGAACTGGAGGCATCACTCCGTAACAGACCTAAGTTATCCTTTAGCAGACTAAGCAAGGCAGGGGCAGCTGCTACCATTGTTTTCCCCATTCTGCCTCCTCTGGATAGCCACTTGGGAACTAAACGCTAGAGGTATGCTCCTCCTAAGGAGCCTCTTTCTCAGTGATGTCAACATATAGGCCTGTCAACAACAGTATAACTTCAAATGGTAGTAAAAGTCTACTTCAGCTGCAACCTTTATATCAAGTCCGATCAGTACTGTCTTTGTACATAAGTCAGCATCACAGTCGGACATTCATATGCATGTAGGTGTCTGCTACATCAGCTGCCATCAGCTCTCTTCAAGAATTATGGAAAGAAATAGGTAGTTGTAGGATAAGATTCATCTGACTTTTAGACATCCTTGTCAGGATGAAATTGAATCCAGAAGTGCTCATTTCACTCCAGTGATTATAAGAGGAGCTGGAGTCACTACCTTAGAAACAAATATCACTGTCTCAGTAGATATGTTCCACCTAGTGTTGGGTTTATGCTGAGTGGCAGCAGGGATCAATGAAATTCTAATTGGAAGATGTTAGAAGGATGTTAGGATTAGAAGTTTTCCTCATGACCTATTAAAGTTGATAAAAAATGACCAGGAGACATATTTGGATTTTTATTTCTCTCCTCCAGACCTTGAAACCCCATTTATTCTCATGCAGAAACCTTTTGTTTTGGCTTCCTATTATCCTTTGACTCAGTGGAGGGTGTACTGGATGCTAATAACAAACACAAAAGAGAAAATGAATATGTCACAAACAAGGAATGCTGCCAGAAGGAGTGGTACTAAATAAATGCATGGCAGCATATCTCATTTATGTAAGCATCTTTTGAGATACAACCCGTATTTTGTCCCCCTAAAACAGGCCCCAGAGGAATTCTGTTTTCATGGGGTCATTTCTGCTATCAGATTGGTGTGCTGGACTTTCCTCTGCATTTCTCTGTGTGACTGTTCTGAAAGAACAGCAAGGATCCCTTCTGCCTTTGCAGTTTGTGAATAGTCCTTTGACTGTAGATGGAAGCAGGGGAGTCAGAAGTGTCAGTACTGTCATTCTTCAAATGACCAACTTTGACCCCAGAGACAGGCAGATCAAGAGCTAAGAGATTTTGATCCTAACATCATAGAATCATGGAATGTTAAGGGTTGTGAGGGACCTTGAAGATCATCTACTCCCAACCCCCACTGCCTTGGGCAGAGACATCTCCAACTAGACTAGGTTGCTCAAGGCCTTAGCCAACCTGACCTAGAACACTGCTGGGAATGGGGCATCCACAACCTCCCTGGACAACCTGTTCCATTATCTCACTATTTTCACGGTAAAGAATTTTTTGCAAATATCTAGCCTACCTTTCCCCTCTTTCAGTTTGTACCCATTACTCCTTGTCCTATCACTACAAATCCTGGTGAGGAGTCCCTCTCTGTGTTTCAGTGTGTGTCCACTGCCTCTGGTCCTGTCACTGGGCACCACTGAAAAGTGCCTGGCTCTGTCTTCTCTACATCCTGTCTTCATATGTTTGTATACAGTGATGAGATCTGCCCCCCAAACCTTCTCTTCTTCAGGCTGAACAGTCCCAGTTCTCTCAACCTTTCCACAGAGGAAAGATGCCCTTGTCCCTTAATCATTTTATTGGCCTTCCACCAGACTCTCCAGTATGTCCGTGTCTCATACTGGGAAACACAGAATGCCTTGATATCTTCAAGTTTTGCAATAGTTTATTCTGAGAGTCTGGGATTCTGGGTAAACTACTCAAGTTGTTTTAATTTGATAAAAAGTTTTGGACATTGCACTTAAGCCAGTGGTGTTATTATTTAATATTTCTATTATTATTGATGTTGTTATTTTGTTATTACTTCATAGCATTATTATCAGAACTCCAGTGGGAGCACAATATGACCAACTAGTGCAAAACAGCCAAATAACTTGATGATGTCCCAGAGTGTTGTCACTGGCTTTGCTCAAAGGATCTTCAGCGAGGGAATTCTCTGTGACTGGTGCATTCAGAGCTTTACAACTGTTGTCATAAGAATATTAGAGATCCGTAAGTGCTAAAAAGAGTATGCCTAAGATAGAAATGGACTATACACAGTAATACTACCCAATTTATCATGTCCAGTAGAACTATATTTGGATGATTTGCTGTTAAACAAGTCCTTAGAACAACAGCCTAATTTGTGGCCAGTGTCGTTTGGATGAACTTGGTGTGAAACACGTGGAGGGATTTTAAGATTGGAACGTGAGTGTGGGTTAAAAGCCTGACCATTTCACTCTTTACAATCACTTTATACCTGCACAATACAAAAGGAGCTGCTGCTCTGGCTGGGATACTGTGATGATGCTCTTTTTGTCTATGAAATGATTAGTGATGGAGAAAAATAAACCAAACTTGCAGTGTCTCCTGCATCTGTGACCTCTGTCACTTTACTCATGGCATTTCTAATGAGGTGACTAGTGCTTGAAAGAAATGATCCTTCTTTGGTCATTCAGAGTTTTGTAGGCAAACCATCAGATTTAGCTTCCTGTTTTTTGTTTTTTTTTTTTCAGCTAGAATGGACTTGTTCTTTTTTTGATATATAAGAAAGTATATGTATATTCTGATACGTTTTATGCCATTTACACCTTGTTGGTTCTCTTGATAACCCATTTACAGTAAGAAAGATGCATTGGCAGTATTTTATATTTTATAACTGTTGTATAAGAGTGTTATGTACAAGAGTATGTCATAACTCTTGTAAGTGTTTTAAAATAAATCATTCCAGTAGTTTCTCTATGGTATTATTACACTACTATCAAAATGCCACATGGGCACTTCACAAAAAAAGTCTACTTTCTGGATGTTTTAAATGTCCTGTTCTTTACAAAACAACTTTGGACACTGCTTGGTAATTAGCTAGCAACAGTCAGAAGGTCATCAACAATGACTTTATTTGTGGCTAGTGCATTTCTGTTATTTTTTATGTAAGACTGTCACATGAATGGAAATAATTTTGTATTCCTCTGTGTCTCAGATACTGCCGTTTGCCATTTGTAAAAAATTACACAAAAATGGCTTGCAGTCTTCTTTTATAAGCTTTTAGGTATCCTGAACTCCAGAATCTGTCTGCTCTAAAGGCAAGTGAACTGAAAGGATCTTTACTATTCCTTCTATTTTGGTACTTTTTATGATAATCATATTACCTTCTTAGAAGCAGGCATGAAGCATTCTGAATGTTTGGATCTGCATCTATCAGGTATTAGCGAATGATCTATTGAAATCAATTGGGGCTACTATTTTTAAAATCCCATTGAAAATTTAAGAAGACAAGCACTGTCTCTTAGATCTTCCTAAAAATTGGTTATAAGAAAGTAATGTCTTTGCTTGTCCTTTATCAGCTGACTCAGGGAATAACAAACTTGATGTTCCAGTAGACAGGTGTCTTGACCTATGAAATCATAATTAGATTTTGAGGTTATTGCTCCCTCCTTGGCACATTCATCTTAGGCAAGGGAAGTGAAAAAGAGGAAGAAGATAAAATGCAAAATATTTTTTAAACTTATGAACATTTTACCTGAGTAACTTTATTTATGTAAGCAGCAATTCAGCTGCTTAAACTCACAGTATGCCTTGCTTTTGAATAAATATCTGCAGCATCTAAACATATGTAAAGGTAAACATTGGACTTAGTATGTTGCAAAATGAGAAAAAGTAACTACAGTCAATATAAATGAATAATAGTAATTTCCCTTCAGGTTCATTCAAATTTTACTTTTTACTTATGTCTCAATGCTTTTGAGCCTGAAAAAGAGGAATTTGAACTGTGGACAAGGATTTGCTGTATCTGATAGACTTCATATAGCGTGAAACTCAGAACATTTTCATGGACAAAAAGCACATGGACTGTGTGCTTTTAAGTGATACAGCAGAGATTTTCAGATTTCTTGGCAAATCATTAATACAGTTTTTTTCTGCCTTAAGAGGTGTGTTTTTAGAGTTTTGGATGTGTCTACATATTCCTTTTTGAGCAAAGCATTTTTTTTCATAGTATTACTAAGTCTAGCCTTAGAGAAGAGTACACTTCTGTTTGCAGAACAGCATAATCCATTTTTCATCCTTCTTTAACATTTGCTGTGTAGAACAGAAAAAAAAAGCAGGTTTTATTACCTGTTGGCAAAGTGGAGCTTGCTTTAGAACAGATAACCGTTTCTATACAGGCCCTTTTTTTGGTGGGAAGTACAAAACTTGACCCTCCACTTCAGCTTTGCCTCACCAGAGATGAATAGGGAGGAAAGACCCCCTCCTTCGACCTGCTGGCAATTCTTATCCTAATCAAGTCTTTGCTGCAAATGCACACATTACTGGCACATGGCCAGCTTGTTGTCCACCAAGACCCTCAAGTCCTTTTCTGAAAAGCTGCTTTCAGGGAGGATTAACCTTATAATACCAAATTTGTTTGAAAACTGTGATTTAAACTCTGAAGCTGAGATCTGCAGAAGGGCTTAAATGGAATTGTGAGAGAACAAAGTCTTCGGTTACTGCAGAAGCTGGGATACCTTGCAGGGAGGCCTGCAGTGGACATACGGAATGTTGAAAACTTTGGAATACCACTACCATGTTCAGTGAGATCTTGCCAAAATAAGATGTTTGAGCAGGAATGTGCCTACTCCATCTGACAGTGAAATACTAGGACCAGCATGTGTCCTAAATCCCATTCTCCATCTACTCAAATTCCTTCCCCAGAACTTGCCAAATGAGATGGGTGCCTACAGCAATTTTCTGAAAACCTTTCTCCTTTATTTCTCTTAGCACCAATTTTAGGGCCTTATGCAGTGTTTTGAACTGTCAGTTTTAGATTTTTATTTGTCTGAAGGGGGGTAATTTCTCAAGCAAGTCTCTGAAGTCCAGTTATAAGATGAAGTTCTTGCATTTTACGTAACAGAATTAAATATTTTCTGAGTATGAGAGAGCAGATGATTCTTCAGCTTTGTGAGTCACCTGGAGGGCAGAGGCCTGAACCTCACTTATGCAACCCTTTCCTCCCTTCTCATTTCTTCATCTTTAATTGTTTTATACCAAGTGTGAAAGCCTCAGGTGAAAAAGTATAGAAAACCCTTTCATCTTTCAAAAATTGTTATACTTTACCCAACTAATGGATGTAGGTCACAGATACTCTGTAAATTTCATCCATAAAGCTCTTTGAAGAAACTACCTTTTATCACACATTTGTGCAGTACATAGAGATTTGAGTCCAAATTACTTTAATTAGGAGTCCAAAGTCTGCAGATTGCTGCAGTCATGCGAGCAGTGACTGCTTCTTATGAAACATTTTTATTTTGGCGCATTTCTTCCTGCTGAATGGCAAAGTGGACCACTTGTCTCATGGTCAGGAGAAGAGAAAAAGCTCAGGATAGTTTCCTTTTAAAAAAATAATCATGCAAAAAGAGCAAGATATCAGAAAGATTGTCTGTAAAAGATCAGAAATAACAACAACAACAGCAATAAAGTTAAATGCTCAGTGATAGACACTTAGTTAGCCATAGTCCCTTGAAAGCACACAGCTAAAACCCAAACTCTTGCTTAACAAATTACTCTCAGCAGTGTTTTGACATTAGACTGGTATAAAATATTGATTTTTCATGAGTTTGCTGCTGAAGTATTTTTCTGTGTAACTGTATCCCTTTTTCACAGCTGTTATGTGTAAAATTCCAGGTTAACTCCTATTTTGTCTGCTCTAAGCTATCCATTACTTTCTAAATGTTTTTAATTTTCCTGGAATGAAACTGTATTTTCTCAGTCCACCATCAAGGTGATTTCCTGAGATCAGAGCAAAGACTGCTGTGCAGAATGGAAGGGATATTGCCACGTGAAAGGGAGCAGGGTGGAATTTGCCCGAGCCTTAGAGAAGGGAGATTTTCTCAACCAACAGTGATTTATTTGTCTCTTAGTGCACCAGGGATAAATGAAACCTTGTAAGTCTGATCTTGTCTGTCAGGTATTCTGCACGGGAATTCTTTACCAAACAGGTTCACAGGATTTGGGTAATTTGATTGCCCTTTCTTGGGACCGCCACGTAACAGCACAAGGGAGACCTCTCAGCAGATCTTCCAACATGTTTTCCACTGTCACCAAACTGTCAGCACCTTATAAAAGACTCATTCTAACAGTTTACAGAATAAACTCTTTATTACTACAAATTTTGACAAATTAATAAGGTTCATGGTCATTGATGGTAGAGTCTTTCTGCAAAAACACACTTAAAGCAATGTAATAGTAGTATAAAGCAAATACAAGCATGAACTCTAAACCAAAACATTCTACTAATACATTATAGAGCAAAAGCCAGCTCTAGTCCCTAAAAGCAGTAATTAGCATACATCGCATAAATTTCTCACTTGAACAGGCATTCCTGGCAGGGAAGGAGGAAAACAAATTCAACTCATCAAATGGTCCCAGCAGCTTTGTGGAAATCTTCCTCTGACTTTTCTCTATTTCCCACTTCCTTTTATACAATTTCTTTAGTTTTAGGTGGAGTTTGAGTGAATTTGGTCATAAGTACTAAATAGGGTGGTTGTTTTGGGTATCTATTTTTTCTTGATGGACAAATCCAGCATGGGTCAAAGTGTTCCCTTCCCACAGGATATTTGCAGAGAGAGGCTGCAGCGTCTTTGTATGACTCCCTTCTCCAGTGTCTCCTCTATCCCGGCTGTTTATCAGTGTTTAGGGAACCTTTGTAGCCATTGTGACTGTATTACATCGAGGAAGAAGCAGCTGGTTCTCTTTTTTTAATTTTTGTTCTCTTTTAACTTTTAACCCTTGTCCAAGAAGCAGCAGCTGGTTTTCCTCTGTAATTCTTACTCTCACTTAACTTTTAACCTTATCTATTACTCCACAGATATGTACCACTGCTGATTGTTAGTGCCAGGGACAGTGTTGCAACACCTTGGAAGACAACATTTCTAGAAGAACTTCTGAGGTAACAGAGGTACTGTGTTTACTGTGACTAAGGTTTAACAGCCTATATAGTTGGGTTATTCTTATTTCATTTCCCTTTGTGTTTTGTTTTTGTTTGGGTCTTTTTTCTTGTTGTGGTTCAGATTAAAAATTTCTTTTTTTGCTGATCACATCAGCAGTTAACATTCACATTGACCTCCATTTTTCTTCACTGAATGAACATTTCTTCAGTTTTATATGTGCAAATCCACTGCCTTCAAACTATAACAGAGGTGAAATCTGAGTAAACCTATCAGGAACGTAAATATGTTAATTACAGTCAATTAAGGGACTGAGAAGTGATGTTAAACCTGCATGTGAAGAATACTATGGCCCAATTTAAGAAAAATATTTTTTGTGGCTTTACACAGGGCATTCAATGAAAACATGATAAATGCCTTCTTGAAGACTCTGTTCACATATCTTTTGAGGTTTAGTCACAGTTTCTGTCTGGTTCCCACCTGTGAACATATTGTGAGTTAGCTTGAGGTTGCTTCTTATTAGTTTATTTATTTACGAGCTCCTGGTCACTATGTCCTCGTGTATTTCTGTAAGAGCAAGTCACAGTTTAAACCTCTGTGGTTTGCACGTGCCCTGTAGAAACTCTTTTCACATATGTTGTGGCCACATACTCAAGGGCTCCTGCATCTTTAACTCCAAACCAACTCCTTAGGCCTGTTTTAATCTCTTTACTTTCCAGTGTTCTTCATTACTGTGCTTTTGACATCCACTTGCCGTGGCCATGGAGTAGACTGCTATTGTGTTTGCTCTGCAAATTCTGAATAAAAAGACAAACCCAACCCACACAGAATTTCAGGAAGTATGAACTTGAGTAGTTCCACTGATTTTTAGGAATGTGTGTCAGTTTACAGTGATCAAGGACCACACTCACAATGTATGTGAGGAAAAAGAAGTAAAAAATAAGTATACCAAGCAAATCTCTGGCAGAAGCCCTCCAGAGCTGCTTTGTGCCATCATCTTAAATGTCTTTGAATGTGGCTTGAGCAGCCTGGAGAGACTTCTCTTCCAGGGCTTCCCTTCTCTAATGGTGACAGTCTAAGCAAGGAGGAATGCTTGCAGGGAAGGGCAGGGCTGTTGTTTCTTGTTTTTATTGTTGACCAGTTGTTACTGTTGCAGTCCTGTAGAAATTAAGGAGATCCTTGCGCTATTCTAACATGACATGCGAAGAACATTCTTGAAAGAACCTGTTGTACCAGGATGAGGGTTGGGCAAGCAAATCCCTCAGGCCACCCTTGCAGGCTGGTCACTGAGTCTGTTGAGTCTCGTCACTTCTAAGTGATTTGTCCCAGCTGTGGGTGGTTCCTCAGAAAAGTAAGACAATTCTAAGTCTGTGAAGTATTTATATAATTTGTTTTATACAATTATATATATATAATGAATGTATTTTTATAATGTAGGTCATCAGTAAGACTCGAATGGAAGTGTGACTAAAATTATTCTCTTTGAAAACATTATCAAGAAAAATATGATCCCCAGTGACAAAAGGTATTGGTGCAAGCCAAATATTAAATTGTTGATCATACCTACTTTCATTGTCACAAAGTCTGTACCAACTAATAATACACTGCTTAAAATGAAGATTAGAGCTTGAGGTCAGTTTACCAAAAGGGCACCTTTTTTTCCTCTCCTTACGGCAACATTGTGTTAAGTCCTTAGGTAAAAACATCTTGGAAATTATCTTTCCTATGCAGAAATAAATTGGGAGAATGAAGTGCTTGGGTGTGCATGAGTCTCGAGGCGTTAAGATCTGTCCTGCGAGTAGAGATACATTCCTTTTTTACTTTTAGCTGCATGGATTGCGCAGCCCCAGCCTTAGCAGTTTTTTGTTGTACAGAAGACTAACAAAGGCCTGAGATGCTTTCCAGTGAGACAAAGACATTAAATGAACTGAAGCTATGCTGAAGACCTGGTCCTTAGCAAGGGTGGTACCCAGATGGTAATTCTTGCTTTTGCAGTCTGAAAGTGTGTTTTTTCCTGTAATTAATTATTGAATTTTGCACCTCCAAAGTTTATTTTGAGTTTTCATACTTGAGGAACTCCAAATAAACTTGAATTTTAGTAAGTCCTGCATCAGGCCTTTAGAGCTATTTCAAGTGCAAATCCAGCAATGACTATTTCTGAAAGTTTTGGCTACTAGTTATGTGACCTATCTGACAATTTGAAGCTTTGGGGGCAGAAATATACATACTGCAATATGATTATAGACCTATGGAGACTTTAACCTGGCTTATTGTGTTCTACTTAGACTCCACTTTTTCAGACAGAAAATACTTTGAAAAAGATGCCTTAACTCAGCACTGAAGCTCCTTGAGACACAGCTCAAGTGCACAAGGGAAACTTCTCCAGCATGTCTGCTCTACTAACTGGTTAAGACCTTGTGCTTTATTTACAACTTCCCTTATTACATCAAGTCCAAAGTGCAGCTCAGCTATGATTCTTCCTTCTCTTTGCAAGAACAGATAGTATAAATTTAGCTACTCATACGAATCAGTGCTACTTAGTCCCAGCACTGCTTTTCTGTGAAATTCCATATTGATTTGGGTGTTTTTCTCTCTGTGCTTCTTAAGGCAAGAATTGATTATGAATTACTGTCTATGGTATCTAGTCTCTGCAGTTTCACCATTTGTCATGAGCATGTAAATTATCCACTGTGAGGTACATGCTCATTTCAGGGAGATGCACACCGAGGAGGGTGGAAGCATTTTTAACTGATTTTTCCTCTGATTTGTGGAACTCCTGAGTTTCATTCTGAACTACCTGATCTTTCATGACTAATCAAGCCATGAAGAATATTTGCATCTTTTTGCTTTTATCCATTTTTAAAGATGTGCTGATACATACATTTATATCCACCTAGAAGGTTCCTCAGCTCTGCATTAAGAACAAAGTATGAATATAATTTTCTGCTATTTGTAACACAAAGTTTTGAGCTCAAAGGTGATTTTCTCACAGAACATTTCTTTGTCAAAAATGGTGTTTTGACGGATTGAAACATTTTGCAAGACCCTGTCATTTCCTTCAACACTCAGGGGACATGCTGTCAATAATGATGCTTCCTAAGTTTTTTGTTGTTTTCTTTTCTATTTTCCTATTGTTTTTCTAGCCACTCTGACACTGCCTGACAGGGGCATCAGACAACTATATCCAATCTTCCTGGTTTATTGTGTCCATATTTCTGGACTTCTCTGCTCCTTGGGATGTCCTTATGTCCAAATAGCTCATTAGATAAGCTGCCTAATCTCCCTGGTCCCTAAGACTTGTGAGCCAGGACCTGCCTCTTTAGTCAGGCTGGCTCCTCCTGTCTCAGAGTGACTCTACTAGGGCTAGTCAGGTTCATAAGTTTGCCAGTTGTTAGGCCCTGGGACTTTTCATCTGCTCCTGTAACTTGTGAATAGGCTACTTGGATATGGAATCAGTGGAAGGTTGGATATTGAGGCAGGGAATCTGGCTGACCCCAAAGAAGTCTATGATTGCAGGGAAAAAAAAAGATCAGGGAAAAAAATAAACAGTTTTCTTCTGAGAGAAATCTTGTGTGTTTTTTTTGGTTTTTTGGGTTTTTTTTGTTGTTGTTGTTGTTTGTGTTTTTTTTTTTTAACTGAGCAACAGTATTTATAAATACATGGTGTCAGATTTCTCTACAGATGATTTTAGTCAGATTTTGGGATGCTAACCATGTTGGTGCTGGTGCTACCAGAACTATTCTGCTACCAGCTAAAAAGTGGGAAATTTCTTTTGAAGATCTGCAGGAATCCCCGTGCAATAAGTGCTTAGGGGAGCTTCATATGAAAATCACTAAAAATATATGAATCACATGTTAATTTTGTTCCTTGAAGAAATGCAAAGAGTAGACATAATCTAAAATACAGTCACTATATAAAGCTGAAACCTATATTTCTGGAATTATTTTCAGTCTATTAGTGTAGAATCAATGTTCCCAGTCAGAGACCAGTGTAAATTAGCATGGCTAACTGACGTAATTCAAGCCACGTTGATTTACACTGGATATGAATCAGGGGTGTAAAACAGATTTAGTAGGAAATGTGTTATATCTAAAGCTGAGTGAAGCTGAGTGAATGTGTGAAAAAACCCCAAAGATATGTACACATCTAAATGCTTTGTCACTTGTCTTCTTTGTGTGAATGTCAGTGTTAACCAGTAGGCTTACATCAGGAACTGTTTTTCATTAATTTGCAAACAGATGTCTAATAGAAGACCTGCATGTTTGATACAATGTTTTTGTAAGGGCTAGACTGGCAATAAGACAAAATAGGTTTCTTGATGTACTGTTTCACCTTTTTAACAGTAAAATTACCTGCCTGTTACTTTGAACTATGAGTACATGTCACTGACAAAGACAAGATACAAGGCTACTCTAGCAAGGTATTTCTTGCATAGCTGCAGTGCATGTAACAATGACCTTTGCCGAAGTAATTGAAACGTATCTGTTCCCAGAATCTAAAATGTTCTCCTAGTTCACTGGAAAGGAGATAATTTGGAAAACCTTCAAATCTGAGCAAATGATCATGGTAAATGAGGGATATTTGTTAGGAAAATCTACATTAGTTGAGAGACTACCTTTCATTTTTCTCACTGGATTTAAATAAATATTATCTCGGACACATATCAAAGATGCTGTACAGAAATGGTAGCGAATGAATAAATAAAACTTCATTGTGAAGATGATCATACCTGAGATAGGTTATCTTGTTTGCCTGGCAGGTGGGTTACCTTCAGAAGTGGTGACCTTTGAGTTTGGGTTGTGGAGGTGCCCCGTAATCAGAACTATTTTGCTTTGGGCATACAAGATGCATGTGTTGACTGCATAACAACCTCTTATTTCCATTCATTTATCTTCAGACTCTGTGCTGTCATCTTAATGGACAATGGGAGATTTATCTTGAAGATCTTATCTATTCAGACTCTTATTAGGAAAAAAATATGCAGATCTTGCATTATATTAACATCGATGTGCAATAGAGGAAGGGTCAAATTTCAATTATTTCGTTTTCAACATTCAAATGGGCATTCTCAAGTGTTTAGTTTTGTTTGCACAGTACTCAGATGTTTGTGTCTTCTAAATAAAAGGAAATTTTCCCTTTTTCCATGTATGAACACCTCTCAAATTAAATTGCAGTTAATTGGGGTGTAATTGCTATAGATGAACATCATTACAATGTTTAGAAAATAGTTTTGAGAGGTGTTATTTTTAAATAGCTTTTGAAAGAAAACCTGCAGCATTTTTTATGCTACATTTTCAATGGTTCAAGACAGTAAATTTATTTTGGATTTAATAATTTAAAAGGATTCTAAGATTATGCCTTATTAATACACTGAAGTCCTGAATAAAAGAAGGAAAACTAAGGAGGTTATTGGCGGTGTATATGCTATACAAGCATGTTATATTTAAATATATCAATGATATAGTGTCTTGACGGGGTTTTTTTGGTGGTAAGAAAGCTTTTTTCCCATCCCATACTTGGGATCTAACATGATGCTAATGATATTGTGTCATCTGCAGATGTAATTAAGAATTTCCATAGGATTTTTTTTTTAAGAGTTATTTCCACAGAGCTGCTTTAGCTACCACATGTCTGTGGAGTGCTCAGTGTTTTACAGACAGCTCAAAATGAAAGTGAGTGCATATATACATGTGTCTTAGGCTTTCAGTGGGTTCTTGAGAAAATCACATTTCTAAATAGAAGGAACAGTCCTCATTAACTCAACCACCCTGAAAAATGCATAGAGAGTCACAAATTAAAAAATTTAAAACCCCTTCTCTCCAGGAAAATTCTTTGACTTCTGTACTTTAAGTTATGTCTTTCCTCAGTAAGAAAACACTGTACCAATGTATCTATGAGGATCCCTCTAGGGAATTTTTAAAATAAATATTCCTTCCAGAGGAAATCTGGTGAGAAGGGAAAGAAATATGTGTTTGAAATCCTCATGCGTAGCTGTACAGACTGAAGAATTTGGCCACTTCTTTGTACTCCTTTTGACATCCCACTCTCTCAGTGTCTCTAGTTTGATTCTTTCTCCCCACTACCTTTCTATAAGGGTGGATGAGTCTGGAACCTGCTTTAGAGACTGAGCTCATTTCCTTGTGGATAACCTGCTGGGATGTTCCACAGGTCATGAGGACTCCTGTTGCAGAAGTTGGCTACTCATTTAACTTGGCACTGATGGGATTTCTTCCTTAAATAGTTTTGTGTCGATGCTACTTTGCAGTAGTAAGCAATACCACACAATTACTCTAATTTTCTTCAGCATAGAGGTGATCAGAAACAATAAACATTTGTTGTGGTTTTACCTGGCAGACAGCTGAACAGCACATTAAATCACCATCCTGCCTCCAGTGGGACGGGAGAGAGGGTTGGAAGAAGAAACCTAGCAAAATTAGTGGGTTGAGGCAGACAATTTAGTAGAGCAGAAAAGGAAGGGACAATAATAATGATAAAAGATTTAGAATGTACAAAACAAGTATTGCACAATGCAATCACTCACCAACTACCAAACTATGCCCAACGTGTTCCCTAGCTGGTCCCAACCAGCTTTCCCACTAGTTTGTATACTGAGCATGATGCCATATGGTAGAGAATGTCCCTTGGGTGAGCTGATGTCAGCTGCCATGGCTGTGTCCACTCTCAACTTCTGGAACACTTCCAGTCCACTCACTGGTGGAGTGGGGTGAAAAGCAGCAAAGCTCTTGACGTTGTATAAGCACTGCTAACAGGGAACTAAAACATCAGTGTGTTATCAACATTATTCTCATCCTAAATTCAAAAACACAACACTGTACCAGCTACTAGGCAGAAAATAACCTCTATCCCAGCTGAAACCAGGCAATCTAAAACATTTTGTTTGCTATCTTTCAGAACAGTAATTTGTTGCTCTTCCAACTACAGCAAATGGAAACTTCAATAAAAAAGGTTGCTATTAGTCTCAAATAAGCATTTAACTTAATGAGCTAGTTGCTGTATATTAATTAAATATAAATATCTCATTGAGAGGTTCTTTCTGAGATTTTTCCTTGCCATCTGGTTGGCTTATGTTAAATGACAAAAGCAATAAGTACTTAATTACATTCCTATTAAGTATATTTTAATGGGCATTTCTCAAGGTGTAGTGAAAGAATACAAATTTTACCATCTAAGAGTAATTACTTGCATTAAGTGCTGCTATAACCTCTCTGAAACTGTGTAATGAAGACAAAAACAAATTGTCAGCATTTTGCTTGTGTCATGGCAACCTTAGAATGAAAACCAGACCTAACACATCTCCCAAAGCAGATTTCACATTCTGTCCTCCTGATGCTTGTGCTATGAATTTCCCTGTCCCACCAAGATCTACAATAGGGGAATATTAGAATGAGATAATTCTAGAGGAACATAGACTAACCGGCCATTTTAACCATTGCCAACTCCTAACATTACTGCTACATTTCACCTGTTTACTGCCACTGTTGTTACCTGTATGTCTCTAGGCCTGGGACGCTCATGTCTCCCAGGATGCAGAAAAAAACAGGGTCCCACAAAAGAAGGAAACCTTTTTTTTTTTTTAATTGCATAATATAGGATTCATCTGATAAGCAAATAACTAGAATTATCACAGTACTTAGAGAAATGTTTTCTGCGGTATGCTTAGTGCTCTATGAAGTCTAGTGAAAAAGGAAATATTTTCTGTGTTTGTTGAAAAACGAAAAATCTTCCTGAAGTTATGTTGCAGTTTTTACCACAGCATCAATCTGCTTGCCATTAGATATAGAGCAGTGATTTCCAGAAAAATCATCCTTTCAACTTGCATTTAAACAGTATTTAGCCACATAATTTCTTATTCTTATTCAACATGCCGAGTGAATGAAAGAAAATGAATGACAGTTGTACCTGGTGAATAACAAAAATGCCATTACCTGTCTTTCAGGGCCAGCTTGGGCTGCAGCCACAGATATTATGACCAAGTGTCCACAAGCTTTACAGGGAACACCACAAATGGCAAAAGATAGGCACTGTCCCCAGAGGATATTTCTTTCCCTTCTCAAGCCAGGAGGGTGCCATAGGCAATGCTCAGAGTTGATGTGTAATCTGCTGCTTACTGTGGCCAAGTGGGAGCTGAGTACAGTTTCTGTGACAACTGCCACTTTTCATTAGCAGAGAGACAGCACAGCACCTAAAGGAATTTGCCTTTTATACTGTTCAGAAAGTAATAAAGAAAGAAAAGCTGAAAGAATTTCCTGGAGACTGCAGTACTACGGCTGGCCAAAGAGATGGGTTTTCCAATTGCAAGTAACACTGGTGTGTTGTGTCAAGTTTGGTTCACACTAGATCTAGTTTGTTATTTACCTGTGCTGCTTATAAGACTTACTTGGATTGCATGAGTTTTAGTTTCAGTGCCTTTTATTAAAAATCAAAACCTCATGAAAGTCAACAGGCAGCTCCATAATATGTTTAGATATTTTATCAGGCAGGAAGAGAGTTCTGATAAGAGCAGGCAGGAAATAATGAAAGCTCTCAAAATCCACATTGTTTAGCAGTTGGATAAGATATAATTATAGATTCAATGGCAGAATGCTTAACAGCCAGCATGATAGTCTCATAAAGTCTCCACACAGGGGGCTCTGCTGAACAGAATGTTCCTTCTCAACCCATTTGAATACCTGCCTTTGCTTTTGATTCCTTTACACGAAGAAATAGAACCATTTTGATATAAATGGAAAACTTTAGCACCAGTTTCTTAATGCATAATTTGAATAATTTTGAATTAATACCAGGTTCATAAGCTATAGTTTGAATATCATTGTAAAGAAATAAAATTTCTCTATACAGTGTATTAACCACAAAGGTGCCAGCACCTATAACCCAGCAATAAACTTAGTAATGAAAAATATATAATGTACAAAGTATATAATGTACAAAACTAATATCTATTTTTCATATTTTTGCCCAATATTTCCCCTTCAGTGTTTCTTCTTTTATTTTCAGCCCCATGATCCTTATTTTCAGAATGATAAAGGCAGCAGAACTACTGCAGTTAGAGCAAAGTAGCAAACCATCTATCAAATAATCTTATCTTATCCAGGCATCCTAAAATTTCTTCTTCTGCCTGACCTCCCACTCTTCTTCCTTTTAAGAGGGAACAGAAAACACAAGAGCTCTCCCTTCAATTGCACCAGTTCCCTCGAACCTGCTCTTTAGTTTCAGCAGTTCCTAAATTTCCACCAAAGTCTAAATTTCCAGGCTTTGCGACTTTTCTTTAACCTTGGTCATGCAGCTGTCTCTTATACTGTAATTGCAAAGATTTCCCTGTTGAGAAGACAGGGAAGCAACTGCAAAAGTGACTCTTTACAGGGAAGAAAAAAAAAAAGGTGTGTTTTTACTTTAAATTAAACTAACCAAGTGAAGAAGTGTGAAGACAAGTATGCAAATGCTGTGTCAAGTTAAGGAGAAAGCATGAGCAGTAAGGAAACCTTTCTAACTCCTATAAATTAGCCACAAAACCAGATGGATTGCCTATTGGAGGACTCTGCTGACAAATGTGAAGGTTTGTATGGGAACTTGCTTAGGGTCCAAGCCTCCAAAGACTGGTACCAAGAAAAGTGATATTTATGTTGTTTCAATTTAAGATCACAATAGTTTATATTCTCATTCATCGGTTTTCAAGGGTTAAAATTATTTATTGTGCCCTATTCTTGGACCTGTGTTTTTCTCATCTCAGTATGATTACAACTGGGAAAGGAGATCAATGTTTTTAGATCTTTAGCCCAGAAAAATATTCTTTTTTTAAAATCACTGTTATTATTATTAGAGATTATTTTTTTTTCATTTCAATGTTGCTGTTTCCTGTTAAACTGCATCTCAGAAGTCTACATTTACCTGCAGCAGCTACTGCCCATAGAGAGCATGTAGAGCTCAGAGCAGCAGCTAGCAGTGTTTATTTCCTGTGCATCACCCTCAGGGAAGGCAATGCTGGTACACCTCTTCCTGGGAAATGATTTCCCCTGCAGCACAAAGGAGCAATGATAGAGATGGGAAGTGTAAGTTGTAGAATGCTGAGCCATCTTCACTCAATATTGCCCTAGATATGGAGTTGTTTCTGCAAGTTCACCTATTTTTAAAATGGGAATTTTTGTAAGAAAAGTGTCTAGTTCTTAGAAGAACTCAGCAGATAAGTGCCATATATGCCTACATATATGTCTATATGTGGAGTGAAATGTGACAGAACTAGAAAGAGTATGAGTGAGAATAAACATGAACATACAAAACAGTCCTTAACAATAAAGCTCCTTGATTGCTTTATGAACAATTCAATGGCAATTCTGTAGCTTGTGAAATGCTGGCTGGTCAACAGTAAGACCTTAAAGCAGAGAATCTAAGTGATTGTCTGGACCCCAAAACACTAATATTAGCTAGATCACCAAAGTGCTTGACTTCAGAACTTCTAAAATCTTGGGTTAGGAAAGCCATGTTGTACAGCATGGCCTGCAAAGGCCTGAGGCAGTAATAATGCTAGAAAAATCAAGAACCACAGACAGTTAAATCCAAATGAGTCAAAATACTTTGTGGGAGAAGCCTAAGATTAAGGAAAAGGCATCTTGTGTCAGGAGATAACTTTTTGTAGGCTCTGGTTTCCCCTCCCTCCCCCGTAGGTTGTGGATGGCAGTAGCTTTGAAGTTCTGAGCTGCTAATTGATCTAGACTTCTCAATTTTTTCTTGGCCATAGTCAATAGATAGTTGCTGTGGTCACCACAGTAGGCTCAGAAAATATGGCAGGCATCTCTGGAATACTTCAGGACAACCAAAGGCACTACTCTGATCAGCCTGTGGTGGAAATACACTGAAATACCTTATGGTACAAGACTCATGAGACTTGAAAAATAAATGCTCAAAGTAAAGCTATAGAGGAATGGTCTCAGAAGGCAGAAGGTGACATGTGTGTGAAAGAATCTTGAAAATTTCCACATGGAGAAAAGTAGAGATAAGAAATGCTACCAGATGTTGTCCATTTTTAATGAGGGATTCTTTAACTGAGGTCTGAAGTACCCTGAAAGGAAGCACAAAGATAATTATGTAGGTGACTTTTAGCAGTTGTAATCAATAATTCCTTTATATAACACTGGTGAAACTCACAGTGAAATACTGAACTGCTCATGCCATCAGGATTAATAAAAAAAACCACTTAAAATGGAACTTCCTGACTGGAAAGCCTTAATTGTAGTCCATTTAAAATCTATCTAAGAGTCCTTATTTCTAATTTAAAATTAGAATTAGAATTAAAATTCTCCTTTGCTGATCTGGGTACTTTGCACTGCCACATAGCAAATGCATTTTTCGCTTGCTTAGGTGATACTATGCCTGTTGTAATAAATATTCACTCACACAGTGAACTGGTTGGCACCTGATTTTTTTTTCTGGATTACTGTCAAATCAGCTAGCTTGAAGGGGCAACAGGTTATTTTCAACAGCTGGCATGCTCTGGCAATAAATAAATCGTCCTGTTTTATTTGCATATTTTCCTGGTTTATTTACATTTTTTCATTTTGTTGTTCTTTTACTGACTTACACATGATGGATTTTATTTAAAGCCTCTAGAGGTATTAATACCAAATAAAAAGAAAGTGCTTCTATAGATAGAAAAGCTATAGAAGCTTTGCAACACCTTGAAATGTGCTGTATTCCACTGAGCATACATGAATGAGAAGTGAATTCAAGCAGGTGGGGAAAGAGAGTGAGACATCTCTCTTTCTATCTATACATGTATATAAAGCCACAGACACATGTATTGCTCTACATATGAAAATGTGATTGCAACAAAAGTAAGGTTTTGATGTACCATATATTTCTGCACTGAATTAGAGGAAAAACATGACCATTTTTTTGCAGTTGGAATATTTTAAAAATGAGGTGGAAAGTCTTTGGAAGTGAATATCTGAGTGGTGGATAAACAAGAAGAGAAAACAGTGAGTAGAATTAAGATGGACACTCCTAGATGCTAGACATGGTATTTTGTGATGCATGGTTTTGTCCAGGACATGGGCAATTTGTCATGGGTAGCCATTTCTAAAATATTAACCTCCAGGACCTAAGTTCTGCTCTCCTAATCCACAGAAATAACACTATTACAAAGCAAAATATCTTGCAGTATGACTTGGCACTTGAAAGGTTGGACATATTTTTCCTGCACTTGAAAGTAAAACTGTAAACATTACAGTCACAAAGCTGGCAGTGAAAATGGTTATGGTTTCCTTCTTAACATCAGCACTTGCATATGGATTCTTAACAACTGAAACATATTTGTAAATTCAAATTCTGTCTTACAGAAGGAGCCATTACATGCCAGGGACTTGTCATGATGCTATTTGATTATAAAGATGCAGCCAACAAGCAAGTGTAGGACTGAAGTGTTGGGATGGGATGGCGGTGGTGATCTGGACAGGGAAAGGAGCATGGCACTGCTGCTGGGGAGCTGGTTTTAAAAAACTGTGTATGGGAAAGGTGCACAGTGCCATCACTCTTGGGGCTGTCCTCCACAGCCCCTGTGAAGGAACTCTTCTTGACCCCATAGATTGCATTATTTTTTCTGCCTTCCACCTCCCTGTTAAACCTAATACACAGCATTAAAATGTGTTCTGGTTACTGCCCTCTCTTCTCCCTCTTTTTGGAGGACTACGGGCTCGTTTCCTGTAGTTGCCAATCATTGTTGTGCTGACTGGCTCTTCTCCATCTCCTTATTCAGCGCAGGACAGCCTTGAAATCCTCCCACAAAGAAGGGTTCTCAGATGATGGGGGACATCTATTTGAAGGACTGAAAGCAGAGAATGGTTATGGTTAATGGGATACTTTGAGTTGGGTGTAGGAGTGGGAGGTTGCTGGATCAGGAAGGATGGCTTTAGAAAACAACACAAAATCAGGCCCCTGTTTTCTGCTGTGTGCATGCTGTATGTGCACTAGCCAGTTTGTTGTTTCTAGAGCACTACTGTAGCTCTTCCCCCAGCACATGCCTTCCCCCAGCACTAAAAATGTGCAGTATAACAGCCAGGCAGCTTTGCTTTGGCCTGCTCATATGCTCTATTTGACTTCCCAGTAGGGACGCATCATGGAAGCACATCAAGGTGGCTGAGGAACTTGTGGTTCAAGCTTCTGACTATCTGTGGCATTGGACAACTGAGGCAGAATAAGCAGAAACCTGAAACACACCACATCCAAAGGAGAAGCTGCCAAACATCCACCTGCATTTCTAGTCAGGAAAAAGAAAAGGAGACTTTTAGAAGGGGAAAATATTTGGTATTCAAAAACCAATTGCCTGATAAACAAGTATCTCTGTACTTTTCATTTAGCTTAATGACAACCACAAAAGGCTGGCAAGCTTCTTCAACTTACTGAAGCATTACACTAGTATGTGGGAGTATTGGCTCTGGCAGGCATTGTGTGCTGTTTCATTTGTGAGTGAAAGAGGCTGTCTGCATTTTGAGGAATCACAGTGAAAACTATACTCAATTTGTGGCAGAAAAATAAGGTGATCTATTGTGCTGCTTATGGAAGTAGAAAATGAGCTCTGTTCTAGGTGTATAATTTTCTATCGTGGAAGCAACAGAAATATCAGTAGCATACAGATGTTCACACGTGCTGTGCCCCACACACAGGGATTTTGCTTATCTATGTACAAGCACATGTACTGGGAGAGGAAGAATTTGTCTCTGGCATCATGGACTTTAGCTGTGCAGAGCTCCAGTCCCTGGAGCAGAGGTTCCTGTGACGTGCTAAAGGTCATGTTGTAGAGTGTATTTTGAAAGCTTGAGGAATATTCCTCCACCCAAATTTCAGTTCTGGAGACCTCAAAAAGCTACAATTTTTTCATGGAAATAAAACAAACAAAAGGTTGTCTGGGTAATCTCATTATAAACAGCCAGATGTTTTAATGTCTGTAATACAGTCATCCAAGCCAGTGCTCTAGGTACTTCCCTCTGGAGAGTAGGAAAGAGAGCCATTGATCAGGCTGTAGTCTTACTAAGCAGTCAGCCAATGCTGAACAGAAAAATGCAGCAATACTTTTATTATAACAAGCTATGGGAAGGAATAGGATAAGATACTCCTATAACAACAAGAAATTACGTAAATTTTCTGTAGCAAAGGGAGCAAAATGCATTTCAGAGATGAAGAAAAAAATGTGTAGTTGGTAACATTTGAATGTTTTTTTCTTCAAATACACCCATCCACCAAGTTTGATTAATGACTCTGTTTGATCTGTAGGAACAGCTGCAGGACTGAGCTTGGAAATGGTTGTCTTATTTTGCTGGCTACACAGTGATAACATGTTTTTGGACAATGTGATGCTCAGTTTAGAAAATTGCAAAAGAGGGAGAATGAACAGAGAGCCAGTGTAAAAACAGTGTGAAAGTAATGTTTATGTCTTTCCTATGACATAAGGTAATGGCTCTGCCCAATGTAGAAGTTGTCTTCTTAAATTTAAAGTATCAGAATAATGAAAGTAAAAGAAAAAAAAAAGAAATTACAGTGTCAGTAGCTATCAATCTGTTCCTAAATTTCTGCAGATAGTTAACAGTGTCATCAAGATTAAATAAAGTTAATACTGTGACAAAAAGAAGTAATTCCGGGCAGGAGTAGGAAATTATAAATATTTAATGAAACACGTTATTGAGAACCAGAACTCTCCAACCCAGTATTCAGAAGGCCAAGATAATTAAATTTTCTGATTTGCAGGAAACTAAACTTTCATCACAACCTTTCACAGTCACTACTGATTCAGAAAGGTCAAGCCCTTTTAAATCAGTAGTGCTTTCTCAATGCAAATAAAACAGGACATACAGGACTGTGTAAAGAGAAGAATGGCCAGCAGACGAGAAGTTACTGCTTTCTTTCCCCTGACACTGGTGAGGCTGTACTTGAAGACTGTCCAAATATGGGTTTCCAATTAAAAAGGGACATTGAAAAATGTAAAAACTTCCAGACAGAGTATCCAGAGAGGGATCAGGATGTCAGGGATCTCAAGCTGCTCATGACCTGTGAGTAGACAAAAGGGAGCTGCGTGTGAAGAAAATGAAGTAAAAAAAAAGCTACCTGATAGTAGCCTGCACCTGTCTGAATGGCAAACATGGCAAAGCTAAGCTCCCCTCAGTGATTGCAGATTATAAAAAAAAACAAACAGCCACAGTGTGTGGATTATGAGCTTCAGAGACTGGGTCATAAAAACCCCTTTTAAGTAGAAGTGGTGGAAGATTTCAAAAGTCAGCTGGATCAAGCCTTAGCTGACCTGATTTTGTGTTGGTGATAACACTGAGTCCTCTGTAGGTTATAGCTGTAATGAATGAGAGATGAAAAATTCCTGTGGCACAGGTTCTGTTTCGCACTGGGAACACCTGAGGCTGTAATGACAGATTTTTGTCAGATACCCTCATGAAGCGAGGGAAGGAGCCACACATTTTCCATTACTGATTCATTATAACATGTATGCCTATTGAAGCCTTCAGGTACTTGGACTTCTGATTTAAATTCTCAAATCCCATAAGTGAAAAATCCTGTTGGAGGATATGTGTTGACTTTATTTTGCCAACCTTGTTGCTTAGTTCATATATATGACACATTTACCAAAGTACCATTAGTGGCCATCTTTTCCTTTAAAGTGCCTAATCTTAATACAAAGCAGTTCCCTGGGATTTCAGCAAGAGTAAGGGAAGTATCTGGTGAGAAGTCTTAAGTGAAATAATTCTGTTTCTGAGCTGTTGATGGAAGAAGATATCTTCCTTGACTCTCACTGACAATAATAAACTTTCAGAAGATTCTTAAATAATTTATTTGGTACAGTTCTTTGCTATCATGCTACATGGTGAAAATTGTTTGTAATTGCTTGCAAGCTGACTGAGTGGATGAATTTGTGATGAGTACCCATTCATAATTTACAATAGTGAAAAAGAAAAAAGACTAACTTTGCATTAATTTTCCCTATTTCTATTACATAGATTCACTGAGACCTAATTAAAAATCTATTTGATTAGAAAGTAAGAAACTGAACAGGAGTTTGGAAGATTTTGGTGGATATAGTCCAATAGTTCTTAAGCATCATGGATTTCAATAGGACATTATTTATGTAGGGAAATTAACTTCCAGAAGTAATTAACATAATCACTTTTTTAAAAATTTAACCAGAAATTTAATCATTAAATTATTTCATACCAATCACTCAGAGCTTGATGAAGACCAGGGAATTGAATGACTTGAGGGGTCCCCTCCCTGAGAGCTGACATTGAAACCAGTGAATGATGTGAAGGAACACTTTCAAACACACTCGTTTTTGTAAGTGTTCTGTCTCCTTGGCTCTGCTGATTTAGAGACCCTCACTGGGCACAGTTTTTTTAGCAGGAGGCTGAAATATGCCTACAATTAAACTACAGAGACCCTGTCTTAATGTGATCCATGAAGTTTATGGTGAATCTGAGCTGTATTTACATATTTTTTCACCTGGCTACTTTTTTAGGACAAAAAGATATACCTCATCATCCAAGTTTTAAAAAACAAGGCACACAGTATCTTACCCTCATCGTGTACCTTTGCATTTTCTGATATGAAATGGAGGTCTTCAGAGGGGCACCTTAGACAGGTGGCTTAATTCTGCTTTGAGAGGAGAGGAAAGCATGGGAAAGGCAGGTTTCTCTAGAGATGTAGCTGTAGTCCCCTCTCAGAAATTGTAAGGAAGAGTCAGATGGCTTTCTGGCTGTATCTGGAGCCAAAAATGCATTATGGGGGACAGAGATTATATTATAGGGACTACATTAAATAACTCACAAACTTGAATATGCGTCTTCCATATGATCCTTCAGATCTACATCCTTGTTAAGAAGGTATAAAAGTCTGAATATGCAGATTTCCTATTTTGTGTATTTTGTAGCAAGAATCAAATGAGTAAACAACATAGATTAAGCACACAAAACAAGATAAACTGAAGTGAATTAATATCATAGAATAAGAAAGGAGCTGATTAACAAACTTCTTAAGCTGACTTCATTAAACTAACCTTTTCTATATGTTCCATACCATAAACTGGAAAAAACAGAGGTCATGTTTACTTGTCAGCCCATCAGATCTACCATTAACTTAACTTACAATGATGGTATCAGTTTGTATTTGGGCAGGTATTGTGTATATATATATATATATATACACTGTGCAATCTCTTGAGTAATAAATATGTAGATTTCAGTGTTGATGGGGTATAATCCAGAGTGCTTATACTCTAAGTTGTCAAAAAAAAAAGTCAGTATTTTATGACTGAGCACAAATAAAACATTCTGATGCAGTTCAGGTAACAAAGGTTCCCATATCTAACCAACAAAGAAGAGTATACTCACAAAATAGCAATTCCACAACTGCAACAATGTCTGTGGCCTGTAAGGTTTATCTACTTGTGAGGTTTTAGACAATGAAATTACAATATGTGCATTTACCCAAGAGGAATTCCCAGTGTTTCCTTAGAATTTAGGATTACTGAGGTTTTAAAGTAAGATTATGGCATACTGAATGTGAAAGACAGTTGACTGCTTCACTTCTGGGCATATAGTGTCTTGTTCAGTGGAGGGTCTTTAGTAAATTATTATAACCTGTTGGCAAAACCATTCACTTTTGAAAATAGCTTTGGAGTACAAGATGGGCCTTTGAGTAAACACATTTTTTTCAAAGATGTAGAGAGAAAACTAAGGAATTTGAGGGTCAAAACTAGAATGTCCAGATATTGCTAGCCAGTGGAATTATTTGGAGCCCGTAATTCCACTGAACTGTGTGGTTTTGTTTGTTTTCTTGCTCTTCAATTTGGTAGGCAGGGTCCAGAGCTGTATTTCATTTGCTGTCAGCTCAGTGACCAATGGAGTGCCAAGATACATTGTCTCTCTTCACTAAAAAGGAAGGTGTAATGCCCCCTAGCAGATGTATGCAATCTAAGTGACAGAGGAGGATAAATGTTGTCTAGCTGCAATTCTCATCACTCAGCATGGTAAGAAGTCTAATCTCCAATATTTTGAGGGGGAGGGGGAAGATATTTTGAAAGTAGATATTTTTCAGTGAAGCATTTCAGTTACCTGAAACACAATTTTCTGTTGATATCTACCTGACTTTAACTGGGGTAAAGCTCCCTTGAGGAAAAGTCTAGAAAGAAGCTACTTCAGGATATGCACAATACAGACACAGGTGTGAAGTGAGGTAAGGAAAACAGTGATGGCTGGAATACCGTAGAAGCCCATTGTTATGCTATGTGGCCATCACCTCTGTCACTGCAGTGTATACAAATACTAAACCCAGTATTATGCGCATAGACATAACCCTGCATAGTTTTCAGAGATTTATTTTGATCTCTACAATTTTGATTACAAGGCCATTTAGTGTTTCAGGGGCCTATTATGCAAATTTTTATTCATAATATAAATTACCAGATAATATATTAGGCTTTTCTCTCTGTTTCAATGAATGTGTAATTCTCTGGGAGCAGGGCAGGCATTTCAAAGCCGTTGAAAGAATAGGTCAAGTAGAATCTGTAACAACCAGGTGCAGTAACTTTCCTCCAGTCTCTTCTCCAGTGGGATTGTTCTAGCTCTGTATATTTCTGCACATGACTAGGAATATGTCTCTTAAATTTAACTAGGTGAGGATAGTAATGTTTGTCTCTATTGTAGTTTGCATTTGGAAGGAGGCTGATTGCTCTATGCTATTGGATCTTGCTACATAATGACAGCTTTTGTTCTATTTTAATTTTTTTTTCCTTCTGCACCCATTCTGAGAAGTATTATGCCAGTATTAGCTACAGTTATTCTCCATTCTTATCTTTAAAGGTTTTTTGGCCTTTAGCAATACAAACTGCATAGGTTTTCCCTAGTTATTATTACTTAATGGAGTATTTGGGGAAGAAGTGGTCAGAGAATAGATGGTCATCACAAAGGTTTTCAGGGATGAAAGTCAATATAATTCCACGGATTGTATTGAATAGATATTAGACACAGAAGTCTATTAATTTTAATTGTTTTAGATTTACCCATGGCAGGGAGGAAGATGTAGCCCTTTATAATGCATTAAGCAAAGAACAGAGCTGTGTGTTACTGGCTGTTAACTCAGTCCCTCATGGAAAATTTCTGCCAGAACAGGAACCTGTTGGATATGTAGTGTATTGCTACATGTTCCTAAAATGTGCAGTAGATCTCTGGGGTCACTAGTTAATTATTTTAACTGCCAACTTCCATATATTACATAAATCTAGATGGAATGATGAATAACTGTAGAAGGAGGACAGAGGCATCACATTTTTTCATTGAAAAGTAATACTGGACTCTTAAAGACCAACACACTGTCTTTGTGGTGATTAGTTAGAATTCCAGTGGTAGTAGGCTCAAGTAGTTGCATGGTGGTATAACCTTGACTGGATGTCAGGTGCCCACCAGTCACACTATCATTCCCCTTCTCAGCTGGACTAGGGAAAGAAAATATAACAAAAAGCTCGTAGGTTGAGATAAAGGCGGGGAGGGATTGCTCACCAGTTACTGTGATGGCCAAAGCAGACTCTACTTGGGGAAATTAATTGAATTTATTAACCATGAAATCAGAGTAGGACAATGAGAAGTAAAACCAAATCAACACCTTCCATTCACCTTTTTTCTCTTTCCTGGCCTTAACTCTCTTCCTTCCTTAAATCTCTACCTTCTCACCCCGAGCAGCATCAGAGTAGGGGGAATGGGCCCTGTTTATATGTGTTTATATAATGTTTATAATGTGTTCTTTCTGCCTCTCCTTCCTCTTCAGGGGTAGAACTGCTCACACTCTTCCCCTGCTCCAGTGCAGGGTCCCTCCCATGGGAAACAGTTCTCCAGAAACTTCTCTGACCTGAGTCCTTTACAAGGGATGCAGTTCTTAAGGAACAGACTGCCCCTACATGGGGCCAGCAAACCTGCTCCAGCATGAGATCCACTCTGTAAAGGTCCACAGGTCCTGCCAGGAGTCTGCTCCACCATGATACTCCCATGGAGTCACAGCCTCCTTTGGGGATCCATCTGCTCTAGTATGTGGTCCGCCATGGGCTGCAGGTGAATATCTGCTCCACCATGATACTCCCATGGAGTCACAGCCTCCTTTGGGGATCCATCTGCTCTAGTATGTGGTCCGCCATGGGCTGCAGGTGAATATCTGCTCCACCATGATACTCCCATGGAGTCACAGCCTCCTTTGGGGATCCATCTGCTCTAGTATGTGGTCCGCCATGGGCTGCAGGTGAATATCTGCTCCACCGTGAAACTTCATGAGCTACAGGGAGACAGCCTGCCTCACCATGGTCTTCACCACAGGCTGCAGGGGAATCTGCTCCAGCACCTGGAGCACTTCCTCCTCTTCCTTCTTCACTTATCCTGGTGTCTACAGGGCTGTTTCTCTCATGGATTCCCCCTCTTCTCTTCTCTTCTCTTCTCTTCTCTTCTCTTCTCTTCTCTTCTCTTNCCTTCCCTTCCCTTCCCTTCTCTTCTCTTCTCGCAATTTGCTTCTGCAAAATAACCTTTTTTCTTATTAAATCAGTTTTTCCAGAGGCACTACCAGGATTGCTGATGGGCTCAGACTTTGTCAGCAACAGGTCCATCTTGGAACCAGGTGGCATTAGCTCCATTGGACATAGGGAAAGTTTCTAGCAACTTCTCAGAGAAACCACCCCTGCAGCCCCACTGTTACCAAAATCTTGCCACGCAAATCCAATAAAAGTGCTTGCCATATAATTAGTGTTTCAGAGTCATCCTTTTATCAAGCTCTATTAAACATTTCTCTTAAATCATGGGCCCATATATCAGCATGAACAGTAGTGTTTTGCCTTTGTCTTGTGGTTGGAGATTATGAAGCGCAAGATTGTGTGAGAAGATTCTTTTCAGTTGAAACATTAAACAGAACTAACACCTTTCCTGAAGTATTTGTTGTATTAGCTATATTTAGAAAGGGAAGAAGTGCAAATGTATGTGTAAATGTATCTACTGCAGTTGTAGGTGCATATCCAGTGTCTCATGGGGCCCACTGTAAATCTGTGAAATGCCACTAATTTTTGAAATTTCATAGAATTTTGCCATTGCCATGTAGTTCAGAGACCATAATGTTAAAATAACAATAGTAATTTATATATAAATGTAACAAAACCATATTCAATTTTCTGGAGGACTTCTGATCATGTTCTGCAAGTCTGAGTGTTTTGTAGGGACTCAGTTTCTGGAGACAATTTTATCAAATCGGGTACTCTGAATGGTCACAGCTCCTATCCTCCCCCCAGGAAGAAATATGACCTTTTCCTTTTTCTTTTGCTTATAGCTCAAGCTTGTTGACTTACAAAGACTGAAATTTATTCTACCAGCTACTTATGTATCACAGAGCTCACCCAAACTTGTATCTCTATGACCATGTCCTCTGTCAGGTCTTGTGGGGGCATTAGAAGATGATTTGCATCTGAGTCAGTCTTGTTTGAAAAGAACTAGGACCTCACAGAATAAAGACTTTCATGCTCCCATTTGTGTACAGAGACTAGAGAAAATATGTACATTTTACCTTTGAAATTAGGACTCCTGTTAATTTGTGATTTTCCTGCAGGGATTGAAATGATTAGCCAAAAATCTTTGGTGCAGTTCATTACAGAATAAAACTTAGCTTCTGAATCACCAGGGAAGTCTCTGTGAAGCTTAGAATCTGGGTAAGATGTGTGAGTATTTAAAAGAATATCTCTCATTTTACTCAGAAAAAAACTTAGCTGGCATTTGAAAAGATGAAACAACTCCATTAATGAAAGAAAGACAGCTACTCTTATTATTTCTTTAACTCCTCCTTATCAAAGACTTTTGTTTTACTTTGTTCTGTTTTGTTTGTTAAAGAAACAAAGACTATGTTTCAAGATCTTAACATTCATTGTTTTACCACTGTACTGAAAATAGCTCAACAGTGACAATTAATTGTTCGAATCTCCCTAAATCTGAGTTAAGATTTAAGAGAAAATATTTCATTTATTCTGATAATGTGCAGTTTGATGTTCTTGCAGAGTAAATGGTAAAACCAGTAGGTTTAAGTGAGAGCTCTTTACATAGGTTATTCTTCAAACGAAGCTAAAAATGCAACATAAAGTTAGTCTTCTGGGGAAAATATGGTAGAAACACTTGTAAAGTGGTCACAATGGAAACATTTGTACCACGTCTAAACTTCTGTTAGAAATCTGAAATCCCATAATCCTATGGTACCTTTGCTTGGAAATACAGTTAAAGATACTGCAAAAGAGATTGTATAAAAACTGTTGTATAACCTTAACTATTATTTAATTTCAAAATCTGTTGTAAAGACATCAAAATCTCTACTCTTTTCAGGTTAACTCCAAAGATAATGAGTATCAGAAATGGAGCTGGAATACTTGAAAAATGTAAGTGTGGACAAGTGTAAAGTACCTTCAGCTTCACTTGCTCCTGAATGTCTATGCTCCTACTGTGAAAGACACTCAAAAAAGACACTCCCTTTATCTCTGCTACTGTGTGTCCTGTCTGACGTGGGAAGCTTCTCAAAATTTAAATAGATGGACTATTTTCAGTGCAAAGTTTTCTCTGAAATACTGTATCTTTTAAAAATTTAAATAATTCACAAGAAAATAAAATTTTAGATGCTAGATAAGAAGCAGTAATTTTAAAATGTAATACATCTAAATATTGTATGATACTGTATTGTATTGTCGTTCATTATTTAAATCAAGAGTTACCAAATCTTTTTGTTAGCAAAATGATTAAAATGTTAATTACCAAGGCAATTTTTGTTTCTCAGCCAGTTATCAGCTAGAATGCCAATTCCTAAACTGGTAGCAATCGTCTGCCTTCATGTAGGCTTTGTGATTACTAAATTCTGGTTGAAAAATAAAAGAACAAAAATGAAAATTCAAATTTATCTTTTCAATAGGAAAACCCAAATCCTATATATTTTCAGTATAAAATCTAAAACATATTTACTGTTTTCCAGAAATGACTGCATTACTGAATTTCTGTTTGTTGTTTTGAAGTTTTGATTTCTCATTATAAGATCAATCACATTGTTTTATTAGTACCTGACCCCAAATATATGTTTACTCAGCATATTTTGGATATGCAAACAGAACAAATTTTCTACATTTGCATCCTTGGAAGGCATCAGGAATCACACAACTGGCAGAGACCTCATAGGAGATTTGGTGGCAGCATCACCTCCAGTGCCCTGGATCACCTGCACCCAAGGACCCACAGCTTACTGATCCTCCTAGTTCCAGTCCTAGAAAGACCCTTTGGTGCTGTTCAGAGAAACACACTGCCTCCTCCCAGTTTTCACCCCCTCATCTGCTTCTCTCTCTTCAACATCTCATCCCATCCATGGAAAGTATTTATGCTTCTGCTTTCTCCTTCCTCACTTGCCATGTCATATTGTCTGCCCAAACACCCTAGTTTTGTGTCCTTTTTTATCCTCTTCTTCAAGTCTAGCTCCAATTCCTTTAAAATTCTTGCCAGTCCACAACTTTTGTCTTTTCAACCCATTAAAGACCTTTTCGGCTCTGAGCTTCTTCACTACCCACAAGCTCTCAAGCATCTCTAGCTTTCTCAGTTATGTAACACCCCTAGTTCCTACTGCTTTTCTGCATATGGCTTGAGTGATAGTGCAGTTGACTGGCAATGCTCATTGTGTGCAGGATATTACAAGAGGCAACTATGTGTTTGCCTTTCATTTAAAACATATTGGAGAAAACTGCCAAATTTCCATTTCTGCCATTAGAAACCTTCCTTTACTGCTTCTTTTAGGATATGCTCCCTTTCTTGCTTCCTCCCCTCATTTACAGTGGTGATGAATGCCAGGAATCATGCCATTTTTCCTTAGTCAAGGGCAGGAGAGGGGCCATGCTGTGCTTATGCACCTTCATTCTGCAGGGACTTTGATGGATCACAGCCTCCCATTCCTCTGTAAGGTCATTGAATAAGAGCACTAAATGCCACTGGGACAGAGAGAGGAGTGGTTCTTAAGGAGTCAGTCTGGCTTCAGGGAATTTGGGTCAGGGAATCCTTGCTAATGAACACAGGATCATAAAAATTATTATTAGTGTCACCAAAGTTTTAGGGTGATACAGGTGACATCTGTTCTTGTTTCTCTGACACTTCATAGCCTCAGTCATGGATGGGGACTTCACTGTGTAATGAATGGTCTCTTCCCCTGTAATTGGCAATCTAAGTTTGTGTTTGGATGCCCCAATTACCCCATATTAAAATCTTTAGTTTAAAGTTTAAACAAAAGCCTTGAGCACCATTGGTGCTACTTTTGAAAAGCATTTTTCAACTAAAAAAATGAGCTGAGACTTTTTCATGTGCTCTACTTTACAGAAGACTCAACTTTATATCAAGTTAAAGTCATGAAGATAGCTCCCAGGAGAGTATCAGCTGTGGTTTGACAGTTTGTTGTCGCTGGCAACAATATCAGCTTTAAGATTTTCCAGACTTATGATGTTCCTGTGTCTTACTCCTTCACTCCTCCTCTGCCTCCTGGCTCATTGTACTGTACATACTAGCACAGCTATTTTGTCGGTTTGATCTACACCCTTGGGTGGCTTTTTAAATTAGATGACATATCTGATCTTATTTGGAGCACAGACCCCAGCTGCATTTTGCTTATGGGCAGGATTTGAAAATTGTTGTGGTAAAGCAGTGGGGATAAGTGTCAGGAATCATAATATCATAAAAAAACTTAGATTGGGAGGAATCTCAGAAAGTACCAGCCTCTGGCTCAAGACTGGGCTACCATCAAAGATAAAGCAGGTTGCTCCTGGCTTTATCCAATCAGATTTTAGACATCTTTGAATATACAAAATCTATAACATCAGCTCAACAATCCTTACGTTAATAGTTCTTCTGAGGAAAACACGGAGGTTACATGCCAGCTGTGTTATATTTTTATAGCTGAACAGGTTTGTGGGCTGTCCCCTCTTCTGTTCCACTGCAGTTTTGGAAATATTAGTTTATGTCTCAGAGGAATAATTGCAGCTCTGAATGGTAGTTGCACTTTGGCTAATGAGCCTTGTCTCGTAATGTGGCTGAGTATCTCAAGAGACATGCACTGATGGGTCTGAATTGCTCCAAGTCTGAAACAAACTCAGGTAACTGTTCTGTAAGTAGAATGAGGTTGTGCACTGTATAGATATCCCTGACTACTCTTGGACAATGTGTAGATGATCGAAGTAGAGAGTTTGGGAATGTGAGCCAGACTTCTCTGTTCACGTGTCAGTACTTGGATCTTACCACTAATCTGATATCCAAAACAAAGAGAGCTACAAAATCAACTAAAGCTACTTCAGTGCTTGTATCAGTCTATTTGTTTGTGCAATAATTCTTTAACCACATGGAACCATCTGGGTACATGATGCATGACGAAGCAAGTGAAGGGTTTCTGTTTGTGCAACAGTGCTGCTAAATATTTGCATTTTTTTTCTGTCAAGCTGAAAGGGAACTATGTCAGGCAAACCAGACCTGACTGCAAAACAAGAATTCATTCAGTCAATTTGTAATTTATCTGGTTTCCATTCCCTTTAAAAAAAAAAAAAGGAAGATAATAAACTCATTTCATGAGTTTCTACTCATACAATGTTGAAGTTATCCTGCTTCAAGTGAAGAAAAAGAAAGGAAGGAATGGAACAACATTTATAGGATCTATATTTAAATGGTAAATTAAATATAGGTACAAACGGCTAAAAAACTTTTTGCAGACTTCTGAAATCCATAAACACACTCCTAGATAAATTGTAAAGTCTTACTTTTATACACTGTTGCAAAAGGAGCTGGAGAATAACAGGTCTGCTCTCTGGTGCAAGCTGAAATGGAACAATGTTGATTCATACGAGATTTACAAAGGCATTTGGGATGCTGAAAGGTGAATCTAGGTTGATATCATCAGGAGTTGATTATCCTCACTTCTGTGTACGGTTAGGCACCAATATACCTGTCTGTGTCTTATCCTTGCACCTTGGGAACAAACCTTCTGGGGCCTGTGTTTTTTCTCAGGAAATGTGCCTGTCCTCAGGGACTCAGGTGGGAAGCTGCCATGCTGTCCAGGGACCAGAGCAGCTGGTGGAAAGCCAGAAGCAGATAGCAACAGCACAGCAGCAGCTTGCACCTGAACTAGAAGGTACTGTCATGAACATTTCTGCCTCAGTCCTTTTCATGTAGTCAACATTATGTTGACTTCATAGTGTTGCTTGTTATAGCCTGATAAAAAGTTATTCTTGGTCAAAATCCTCTCTCAGAATATGATTATTGCTCCTGTTCAATTCAGTGTCAGAGCAAATATGGGCAAATAACAGTTCACATTAGAGCATAGTGCTAATAACTGCGGAGTTGTGGTCTTGATGCCTGTATGGGCCATTCATTTAAGAGTTGATGATCTTTTAGGATCCCTTCCAACACAGAAAATTCTGTGAAATTCTGTGAAATTTTTAGTGTAGATCACCTTCAAATTAAAGGAATTTCACCTGTATATTTTGATTGCATATTTTTGCAGACTTGCCATGATTCGAATGTGCACAGCATGGCACTCTGCTCCCACCATAGTGCAAGACTTTTGCTGTGCTGGCGTTAGCATTACTGAAGGTTACCTCCAGAGAGAAAGGGTGACTGACTGTGAGTGAGACACAGACCACTTCACCTCTACTGCAGCACTGCTTCATTTGGTGAAGTTATAATCCAGAAGCCTTCAGATTTGGAGAACACACTTTGTATCCAGGAACATGAAAGATGTCAAATACTGACTTGGACTACAGACACACAAGCTGCAAAAAACCCTGTCTCCATTTCAACACCCTTCTTAGCTCCTGCATTGTTGCTATTCCTAAACATTGTATTGTATAGTAGATTTTAAGAATAATAATCTGCATATTGGTGTTTTAGGCAGTTTGGGACTAATATAACAGCTGACATAAACCAGTTCCATCTTATTCACATAGGAGATGTGAAAAAAGGACAGAACTCAAAAGAGAGGGGGAAGAAAAAAGTCTAAAAAAGTTAATAGGGAAGCTAAAAGTTAATAGACTCCTAATCTGATATCAAGATAAATACATGTGGAATGGCTACTAAAAACAGCAAGGTGGATTGCAAATGTATATGTACACAGGGAGAGAAAGGTAAGATATAATAAATTGAAAAGGTCAGATTAGAGTCAGAGATACCAGATAAAATCAGTAAGCAGAAAAGGTGGTGGCAGAGACTTCATAAATGGCTTTGAGAAAAATAGGTTTTCCATTTAGTAGACAATCTATGCAGTTTCGTTAACATGAGAGAACTATAGTATTATTTTTCAGGACCTAAATTTCACAGAGTAGGTTTCAAATTCTGGTAACATTAAGTTACAATTATCTGTGACAGGAAGAGCGTGAGTATTTATCAAAGCAAGTTTGTGGGTTTGGCTTGTGCAATGGCAAGTCCTTGTGAATTATAGTGGAGAATTTATATCTTGAACTTACATATTTGTCTTGTAAGGAAAACAAAGTGTGTGAGTCCAGTTTCAGTGCAACTAAGAAGCCATGCACACACTAGGATGAGCTGGGTACTCCTGCATGATGCATATAGGCAAGGTAGAACAAGAATTCAATGTTTCTTCATAATTTTGGTCTAAGCTGTCAAGGATGACACTGACTTAGTTTACAAGACAGGCCTATAGCTGATTGTAAAGTGCAAAGAAATTGCTTTACCTGTAAACTGTTTTTCAGCTTTCCTGAAATCGGTTTTCTCAGCTGCATTCACAGTTTGCCTCTGTTATTACCTCTGTTGCAGTTTTGCCTTTCACCTTAGTTTTTTCTCTTCACTTTATGATCTGCTGTGACATGCAGCTTGAGTAGGCAAAGTCCGTAAGCTAAGTTGAAAGAAATGTCTTTCCTCTTCCATCTCATACTATTGATTTGAAGATATTATAAGCACCAAATAGAGTCAATACTACTCTCCTCCACTTTTATTTGTACTGTTGACAATAATGAATAAGTTCATGTTGAAAAGAAACTACTAAAGATACTACAGTGAAGAATAAAGAAGAAAAACATAATAGGGGCTCACCATGACATAGTAGCATCAACTAGGTGCTTGTTCAGTCACCACATAACCAATGGATGTGACCTAAATGGTCATGACCTAAAGGAAGAACAGACCCTTGTGAAATATTAATTGCAATAGATTAAGTCAGATTCTTCTTACCAGAATATTTTATTATTTTAAGTTATTATTTTAAGAGAACTTAGAGAAATTCTTTGCAGCTATAAACTGTTCCCTGGATAAAAATTCATTTTATTGTCCATATTCTTGCTGTCACAGAAGAGACAAAAGAAAGATATTTCAGAAAGGATCTAATTTTTCCTCATTAAAACCTACTTCATGATGAAGAACTTCTTTCCTGTGCAGGTGACCACACACTAAAACACACTGTACAGAGAGGGTGTCAAATCTCCCTCACTGGAGATATTCCAGAACTGTCTGGACACAATCCTATGCCATGTGCTTTAGGCTTGAGGAGGGAGATGGGACTGATGCCTAAAATCCTGGAAGATAGGCACTCAGAGAAAACATTAATGGAGAAAGATAGGCAATACCTTTAATGGGAGTTTGGAGGCTCTGGGCCTCTGCTGGGCCTACAAAACGTGTGTTGATTTGACAAGGATCTCAATCTGCGTCCAAGAATCGCTGAAAAACCCCACTCCCCATAATGTCACATAAATTTTTATACTCTTCCCAATAATTAACATATTAGATATCTATAACCAATCATCATTTCCATTTCATTTGGTGGGCCACCCATTGGGGTCCTAGGCTATGCCCCCTAGACCACCTCCAAGGTTTTCTGGCCTCTTGTTTTGTCTTCAAGTTATCTTCCAGGTGTCTCTGAAAAACATCATGACTTTTAAAAAGCCTGAGATTATGTGAGAAAACCACTTTAGTAACTTCTAACACCACTTAATATGTGAGCCAGAAAACCTATACTTCTAAAAATCTACAAAATGCACACCAAACCTTTAGGCATCAGGGCCAGATGACCCATTGTGGTACTGTACCTCACCCATTCTGTGATTCTGTGATACTGTGATACTTAGCATCTATGATCATAGGAGGACAGAGTATTCCTTAGATGTGTAATTCAGACAGTTTTTAGTCTGAAAATGGTATTTACTGACTCTACATACTGATGTTTCAAGTCTAAAACTAGGTCTATTCTGGAACTGTTTTCTGTGTAAGAACAAACTTTTGAAAAGTTTTACAGGGGATATATGCAATTGAACATAAATAACATTTTTTAGGACTTTTATTGTGAGGAATTGTGAGACTGAACTGAAAATGAGATTAACAGTCATAATTTCTATTAACAGTGTTCTACATATTCTCTTGGAAAGGAAAAGTCCAAATTAAAAATACATGAAAACACCTTATGACTTAAGGAACTATATGTCATAAATATCAAACAGGGTCTCATTGCCATCCAAAACAGAAATACTACTTCCCAGATTTTTCAGCCATTCCTCACAAATAGTGGATCTGTGCAGAAAGTTAGGGTCACTTCATGGTAGTTCACTAACCAATATGAAGATAAAATGAATCAGAAGTAATATTCAGACATAACATCTTGATTGGTGCTTTTCTGCTTACAGCTAGCAAGTAAGTCAAAATCCCTCCAATTCCTGTTTACAGTCATGGAGAAATAGGAGGTTTAAATGCTTGCATCTTGTTGAGTCACTGGGGAAAACCAATTTGATTTTAACATTGTCTACAGGAAAGACCGTTAATGACTTTCCTGCCAGTGCCTTTACATTTCTTCAGCAGCAGCACAGCGTTTACCCTTGTAGCCTCAATACTAGCTACAGACTTCTCTAGCAAAACCAGCTAGACTGTTCGGTGCTTTCACAGGGTTATGAATGAAGATCTTATAACCTTATTTTGCCATTATACATAACCAAGAAATGATATCCATTCTGAAATTCAAGCCACCCTAACCCTAATTCTTCTCTGAGTTCCAAAATGAATTTGCTCCCATTGCATCTTAAAAAATAAATATGGAATAAACCTTTGCTCAACCACAAAAAGGTGGAATGAATGCAATTAAGCCATTTAAACATCAATCATTTAGGCAAACAAAACACACAAGAGCCTGAGTGTTCAGCCAGTCAATTTTATAACCACACAGAAAAGAATAAGTATTTTAATGGAAAAGCAAGCTAATTTGCAGTCTGCTACAAGACACCCCTAAGCTTCTTGGGTATACTGTGATTAGACATGGATTGTAGTAAAATAGCTACCAAGAAGCCACAAACTCATGGTATTAGTGAGAAGTCTAACTTTCCCACAGCCACATATAGAGGAAACAATGGTTGTGCATGGGGAGTGGTGTTAACACTGAAGCTTAATGGGGCAAGACATGTTCATCAGAGAAGCTGGCTTTTGGATCAGCTCCAAACCCATAAAAATCTGCCCAGGAAAATATGAAACCTGACAGAGAAGATGTCTCTCTATTTAAAATATGTAGCGTAATCACTGCCAAGTTGTTTGGGCATTTTAGTATTAAGGAATAACAGTTAAGAAACTGGAAAATGTATTTCTTCAGGATCCCCTCGATGCCATCTGCAGCCAAGGTACCAAATGCCATTTCTAAATGCTTTGCAGCCACAAGGTGACAAAGTAGCTATCTATGAGATAAGGCTTGTTCTTCTTAGAAATGCTCTTGCAGTTACAATAGGGATGTGATAAATTATCGACTTCAATGATCTTTCTGGACAAAAGGTTTGAGACAGTTACAGCTGAGATTAGCACTTTGGATAAGAGAGTGAAGGAGATGAAAGAAGACTAGAAGCCTGCAAGAAAGATCACAAGATATAAAAGAAAAGACTCTAAAATATTCTGCTCATACAAATGCAAATGATCATAGAATAATGAACTGAGCACCTGCAGAACAAAATTAAAGCAAAGAAAAAATTGTAAACTGGATAAATTAGCTGGTTTAAAATGACTTGAGTTTTTGCTGTGGTCTATGAATGAAACCTTTCGTTTTCAAACACCATCAAAAGCGAAAAACTAAAAAGGAAGCCCAGGAATGGAAACGCATTTGTTTTTTTCTCTGAGGATTCTAAGTAAAGCCCACATGCTATTAGATCTGGTAATATGTCAAATATGCCTAATTTCCAGAAAGACTCCAGAGGCAGTAATTGGCTAAAATGAATGTCAAAGAAATAGATTCTGAAGTAGCTGGGGAGTGTTTGGAAAGGTAGATGAAAGTCCTTGGCAGTGAACAGCTCTGTCTAATATAGTCTACTTGTTTATGGTAGCAGCCCTGATGTCTGCACTGACTTCTTGGGGATAATCCAACTGTCTTTTTCTTGCAATTATTTTCCCCCCACATTATGAAGCTAAGTTAAACCATAAGACAGCATGTTGATTTTGAAGCTGTGGGAGGTTTTCAAAAGTGCGTGATTGGTCTGTTAAAGACTTTAAGATAAATACTGTTAGTACTTAATAACACATCACAGCGTTTAGTGCTATTGGTAATATGCTCAAATGTGTGTTAATACAACTTCTTTTAATGAGGTGCAGTCTATGATTTAATAAATAATCTAACTTGGAGATTTAACTTGAATCTGTGACTAGCACACTCTTGAAGTGTTTCCTAATAAAAGGATCAGTTTTTCTATGCAGTAATACATTGAGTTTTTGTGAGGAAAATGATATTTTGTAGATGTGCTCTGGATGGAGGAGTGGAAGCTTCCACACGAGACTGTTTCCACTTTAAGCATGCCAACGGTTAAGAAGGAATGTAGAGAAAGAGAGAAACTTGAGGCCCGACTGCTTTCCTGGCAGGAAGAATATATTAGATATTCTAATTGGAAGGAAAAATTACTGCCCCGGTCACTCTAACCACTTGAGCCAAAGCTCACTACAGAGATTTGGAAGATTATCAAGTTAAGAATTACTAGCAGTGCACTGTCATCCCAACCATTTATTTCTGTGTCCATCAACTGTTTATTTGTGTTGGTGCTTTGATGTATCAACACAAACTGTGTTGGTTGTGTGTACCAACACAGCTTGCTACAAATTGATCTACTTGGTAATAGAAAGTTATTCATTGCTGTGGAGATTTTGGGGATATGTGAATTTGTAAGAAGGCTTACTGTATTTTTTCAGATCCCCAGGAATGCAGCAGAAAGCTGCCATTGAAAAAAATATAACTTAATTTTCCCGATTCCAGAGAAGACCTGGAAAATATGAACATTCTACATTCAAAACATAATAGCAAGGAAAAAGACCCTCCCCCAATAATATTTTTTCTAATCTCATCACTTGATATGTGAGACAGTTAGGAATAGGTCATGATTTTTGATGTTGGGATTTGACAGTATTGTTAAGGGTAAGAAGCACAATACGTCTATTAAAGAGAGAAATACATTTCAGTTGGGGAAAATTGCAGGCCTTGAGAGCCAGTCATTTGCAACAGTCTCAAGGTGAGTCTGTAGCAGGAGTTGGGAGAAATTTCAGGTTTATTGGACTATAGTCCCATGCCTTAACCACAAAACTGCCCTTAAAATGTATGGACCTATGCCATCCAATCCCCCAGAATCATTGTTGTTTGATCTGTTAACTGAGCATATGAAGATATTGAAAATTTTATTAATGTTAACAAAATGCTTTCAAAGGAAGGATGTGACCTTCCAGTATAGTTAGAACTGTGAATATCTATCTCTTCTCCAGACTATTCCATTTAATTTTGTCAGTGTGGGTTCAACCATGGCTTGTTGCTCAATATTCTGTATGCAGTTCTTGCAGATCCCATTTATAATTGTTGCTCTGCTTACTTAGGTACCTCACAAATACACAGACATATTTGCCTTGAATAAGATAAACCGGTTAATGGTAAAATAGTAAATAATCATGAACAGGCTGGACCTGAATCAAATAATCAAGCAATCCTTTGAGTCAAGGCTTGGCAAAGAAGACTTTTGATCATTTTTACTAATATTATGGACTTCAGCTTGATTTACAAATGGATGTAAATTTCAGATATTGCAAGAATAGGGAATAATCACTGGCACTTTCTCAATGACCATCTTAAAAAAAGTATTGATTAAACTATTGATTCCTTGTTGACCTGTCAACATCTTTTCACAGTGTTGCACCGACAAAAAAAAGAAAAGGTAATTACCTCATGTTGAGAAGACTACAGATCTCAGACATCAAGCCACAGGCTAGGCTTCAGGGCATTTATCATAGTCCCCAGCTGTTCCTACACTGTTCCAGTAACGGAACAACCTGTTCTGCCAACTTCCTAAGTGGTTTCAATGATATTGGTAGTCATGGGATTACCTTCTCAAAATTTTCTTTTTCATTTATCCTTTGCCTATGTGTTAACCTGTGAATGNTTTTTTTTTTTTTTACCTGAAATGTCATCTCCTTCCACAACTTTGAACAATGATTTGTAGATAATGCCTTTGAACTCTAAATCCAACTTCTTGGGAAGCTTTAGCAAGGTCTGGAGGGCCTGAGTGTAAATGGGAAAAAAGACTTGGGATTGCAGAGAGCTTTGCATAATTTAGTGACTTTTAATGGTCACTAAATTGGGACCTTAACATTCCTGTTAGAAATTCAATCTATTTCCTGGATATTCATGCCAGGATTAGTATTGAACTCAGAATTGATAGGAGTTGTTCTGTGCACATAAGATTATGAGATCAGAACTCTTGTTTACAAAGAAATAAGAAATGCTCTAACATGGTAAAGATTTTGTTTGCAGGAAGTGAAAAATGTAAGGTTTTCCATAGCTCTGCACGTTGTTGAGCATTTATCAGGTTTGCCTCCATGCTTATTTATACTGCGAATTTGCAGCAGCAAATATTTAATTTATAGCAAAGCACAATAGGAATGGCAACAGAAGCTTTGGAAAACAAAAGTAACTGGGTGTGTTTGGAGGAGGGGAATGTATGTGTGTATGTGGGTATCTCCTGAATCAGCCACAGTTCTTTTAAAACAGCCACTGCAATTCTGCTTCTTTGTTGCAATGAGGATGCTCTGGACTTTATTCTTTCTACGGGTTCTGCCCAAGATGATTTAAAGTTTATTAACTCATTTGTATAATTTCATGCTGAGGGTTGACTGTATATCAGTGCTTGGGACTGTGTTTAGTAACTGTGAAAATACTCTTCCCACATATTCCCACATAAAATTTCTGGCTTGAATATGTAATACCATTAGAGACTGTAAAACAGAGGGCAATGCTAGAAAGTGAAAGACAGGTTTATGGAATAGGGACAGCACCAGACATTAACTGAAGGTGCCCTTGTCTCTGTCTTCTGTTCCTACTATAAAACTAGCTGCCTTTTCCAAGGGTGACAAGTAATTCACAGGCCTTACAATAGACTCATTTCTACTGACTCAAGAGTTTTCTTATAAAAGACATTTCTAAAAGAAATCATTACTACCTCATCGGATAACAAGATCTGTTCCTAATCAGCATTTTGTGTTACAAGTAGGTGGATGTTTGAATATTCTTCTATATCCAGAAAGAGATTTCCCAGTTAATGAATCACTGAACAAGTTACTCTGCAAGCTAATTAGCCAGATAATAATTACATTAATTTAAGTAAAATGGAAAGGGCATAGTAGCTTCAGTTAAAATGCAATTCCACTTGCACAAACCAATCTCTGCACTGAGGAAAGAGCCAATATTTGCATTTGAACTCTCTGGATAAAGGATCAGTTTATAATTGCACTATTTAAAATATGCAGATTAGATTACAAAAGATTCTGTATTGAAACTCAATGAGAAGAAATAAAAATTCAAAGTCTGAATTTACAATTTGACTTTATTCACTCGATGATTACTGATAAGTTTCTCTGTATCACAAAAATATAACTTAATCACTTTAAAGTTTCAAATAATCTAGAGCACGGCTCCAATAGATCTAGCCAGCAAATTACACACTTGCCTCAAAGAGATGTGGAGCACTCTTAGGCTCTTAACACTACTGAGAAAATGTCATTAGCTGAGAGCTTTCCACTTTGAAAGTCATAGGTAAAGCCCTTATTTTACTTATGTGCTCCCCTCAGCTCTTACGTGACAGACAGCATGAAGCATCTGAAGTTGATAGATTCTGACCCTGGCAGGATGGAGACTAAGTTAATTCCACTGAGCTAATCTAGAGAGCTACAGCCAAAATGACAAGAATCCTGACAAGAGCATTGTGTTACCACTGTGAATAACTGAACTACTCATTTTCTTTCGTGACCATAACAAAAGAGTGCTTAACTTAAAACTTGCCCTGGGATGAATTGGCAACATCCCCAAAAAGCAAATGCTTGTGGGTCAGATTCCCTCATGCATTGCTCCACATCAACGCAAGTCCTATTCTTGGGAATCTTATCTTCAAAAAAACTCAGAAGCAAAGTCTTTAACCACCATACACTTCTGCATGATGCTTTGCGTTCAGAGCTTAAAAATTCCCACAGCGTTAAATGTGATCAGGAAGGGCTTATCTGTATTGTGCCTGATTTGATACCTGCTGTCTTGCTAATTAAGGAGGAACTAAATGTCCAATTGGACTCCTCTTTATTTACTTTAACTGCAATAAATTCAACATTATCTGATATCTCCTGTGCCTCCTCAAAAACACATTAGTTGCAACCATTTCATTTTTTTCACCATCTGTTAATACTACAAGACTTCTATCCTAGGGACCATATTTTTGGCATCACAGGCGAGATGGCAGTGATACCTGTTACTGTTCTTCCACAGCACATCCCTCCATCTGGCTACACAATGTATATGAAGGCCTCTTTTCAGTTGCATGTGTGTTTGCCAAGCTTATACCCCTTATGCTATAACCTTTGATGCATTGTGTCTGCCTCAGGATGGAATTTACTTGAAAAACTTCAGGGGAAACTTTCCAGCTCTGTGCAAGGGCAAAACGAGGAAAACTGTTCTATTTTGTGCATGTTAAAAAAATTCTTGTGCCAGTTTAGTTGACTTGCTCTAGTTCATCTGGCCTTTGGAGAAGAACTTTAAAATTAGTGATGCAAAGGGCTTTACTGTGTTAGAAGATATGGACTTCAACTGCGTGACTTTTAAAGACTTTCAAATTTGCACATTATGTAGAGATCTGCTAGAACATTGCAGTCAAATCACTTTGTGCTTTGGGTACCCTTTCTGGGTGTCCTCTTGTCACATATCCTTTTCTGTTGCAACTGTCTGAACTGGGATCAGGTCCTAGAACAGGTGTTTTTTCTGAGTTGTCAGGAGTTTTCTGGAGGTCTGGAAACATTCTCCTGTGTCATTGATTTTTTTCCATTTATTTCAGATAACGCCTCTATATAAGTTAATTAATAAGCCATTATTAATGATCCTAAGAACATCTTAAACACAGGGGATATTTTTGGTCTCTGATGCGGTTATTTGCAGCAAGTACCTCTCATGTGGAAAAATCTTTTCTTCCAACCTTACATCCTTAGCTGGTTTATTCCCTTTTTTTGTAATACATAAAGTATGCTTCAGTTTAAATATATTTTTTCACCTCTTTTTTTTTCTTTTCATGTGGTAGACTCTCCATGTACTTTTTGGCTGAATCCCTTCTCTTTGCATCATTCCCTGCCCAAATCCATCTTTCTTGCACACAGGTATAACAGTGGAGGGCTTCAGAGGTCTGTGTCAGATACCACTCAGCATTTTTCTTGGGATTTGAATGATGAAAGAAGGAATATACACATTAAACAGAAATTTGGGAGTAGAAGAAAAGAAGGCTCCTCAGTGAATTTGCCAGGGAGAATGTCTGATTTTGACTGTAGGAAATCCCCCCAAAATTTTTTAAATAGTTATCAGTTAGGAATAATTTTGATAGGGCAGATCTGAATGGGATAGACATAGATTTCAGATACCCATTGCTGGCCAGCTAATAGTAATATGTCTTTTTATTGTTCCTAGAGAATATCCTTCCACTTAGTGTTAGCTGTCTTTGTCTGATCTCTTTTATTCACTTATTACCATTATTCTATTTAATTTATTAGTGTCCTTAGGTTATTGAATGATATTCAGATTCTTTTATAATGTCCTCTAGTTTTGTGTGCTAAAAACTGTATTAGCACATTCCCTGATTTTTCACTGAGATGACTAATGAAAATATTAAATAGGATCAAACCAAGGCAAACCATCAAGAAACTCCGCTATATTAAACTACATCTAAACTGACAACAGTCTCTTATTTTTTGGTGTTAGTATGTTCCTTATAACAACATTACAGTTTTGATATTAGAGTGCAGCAGTTCAGGGGTTCACTCCCCCTTCCCAGTCCCCTCCTGGCCACGTGGTCTCTGCCACGTGGTCTCTAGAGGTCCCAGTAAGGAAACACATACAGGCCAGAAGGAAGCAGAGACAGAGTTTATTCACCTGGCCAGGTCTTTTATAGGCTTCACAGCCAATAGGATTCAAGGGGAAGGGCTAACAAGGACCAATCAGGGAAGGGTTTCACACAGCCTGGCCGAGGCTTTCATACTAATTAGGAAGGTAAGGGGTTTCCTCCCAGGGGTCTGGAAAAAGCAGACTTCAGTATACAATACAGTAAAAAACCCCTCAGGTTTACAAGACACCTTGATTGATTTCTTCATCTTCTCCAGAGGCCCATCTCTTACATGATCTGTTCCACTCCTGATATTGTGAGTCTATTCCCACATTAGAGCTACGTTTTCTCCCACATAACTGATAATATCCCATGCGGTGCTATATTTTGATGTAATCCAAACAGACTGACAAGCTTCCTTCACTTTGTGTAGAAAAGCAGTTATTTAATTAGGTTAAAGTGTCAGATTAGTCTTATCAGATCTTGTAGGTAAACCTGCACAACGTTTTGTCTCATTCTGATTTTCTGCCATTTTTTAAAGTTAAACTTTCCTCAGAAATCTGTATTGCTGCCTTTCTGCACCACTGAAGTAAGCATAATAAGCCTCTAATTCTATATCTTTTAACTTTGCCCTGTAGTTGGAGGGATTTTTGATGGTTTTCCATTATTGATGCCAGCTTTTTGGATACACCAAGACAGATTAGGTGACATATTATTTAATTTGTCTTCTTTTTCAGAACTCTCATAGGTCTGAAACACCTCTATTTGAATGCCTTAAGCTCTGAGTTTTTCTCCCATCTTGGATGCAGAAATCTTTTCTTTAGTTATTACTTCTAGGCAGTCTTTGTTTCTGATATTGATTCTGGGCTCTTCATAGCTTTGCTCCATGGCTGCCAAGCTTTTTGCTTTCTCTTCCCCTCCTTTTTTCTGTGTGACTGACAAGTCTTTTATTTATATTTTTTAAATCTAATTTGTAATGTTTATGTCAGGCTAAATTTGCATCCTTTTATGTTATTGCCTGTGCTGTCTTTGCTGATCAGTCTTTTTTTTTCATCATTATTTGTCATCCTTTCATTTATAATTATTTTACTTTATCCTATTATGTTTTGCTCATCTGTTTTTATCTTTTTAAAATGTTCTCATTAATTACTGCTATGAAATGTGAAAAAAATAGTACCATTTGATGAAGAGGTATTTCTAATAAAAGATATACACAGTGTATCATAGATTTCTCAAAGTATCTTTAAAAGGTGCACTTACAAAGCTGAAGCCCTGCATTTCTACATATAATTGCAGAAGAGAAAAATATTTTAATGTTTCTTACCTTCTGTAGTTTCACCAATAAAAACACAACTCTTCAGTTCATTAGAAAAGTGAATATTTTATTTTTCAAAATAATATAAAAATGCATCAAATTTTGTCCAAAGGAAAAAGGACAGAAAGAAATATTCTGAATTAATTTTTCATCTTCTTCCCTGAAGCCAGAAAATGTAATTTAAAATTCACCTTAATTTTCTGTTTCTTCTACAGATGAGCACTGTGGCTTTAAGTGGACACATGACTCTATAATGGTTATTGTGGATAGCTGGTAACCAGCAAGGCTCTAAGTGTTTGTCACTACTTTAAGGTTTGTGCTGCTTTATCAGCAAGGCTCTGTTTCATAATATGGCCATGTTTTCTGACCAGAAAATTGAATAGCTGTTTCAGAACATGAGTGGACATGCCAGTACCTAAACACTCGGTTAAAAATGCTAATTGAAATGCATTTGAAATAAATGAATCTGTGGGTTATAGGGATGAACCATTAAGATACCAAATGCTTTGAAAATGTGAAATGATATAAGACTGTTGGAACTAAATGTATTTCCCAGTCAGGTGATACACTGTATAAGATCTATGTCTTTATAAACTTCTAAATCCAACTGAAAAAGTGTCTGAAATGAGTTTATGAGCAGTATTTCAAAATTATTGTTTTCAAATATGGTAACTCAGAAATAAAATCAATTTATCATTACATATTACACTGTGATCATGTTTATATTCACAAAGAGTAACAATATTTTAGTTTTACCAACACTTTGTTTTCAGTGTGCTGTTTAACTGCTACATAATTAAGGCCCTGAAATGTTTTAGGGAAACAGAAATTCACTAAATACTCTAGTACTTGGATCTAAAATTTAGAAGTTGCATTTAAAATATATATATTAAATTTCTTTCTTTATTTATTTATTTATTTTGATGTATATAGCAGTGCTATGGCCTCAGTTTGGGAAGGATTACACACATATATTCAGCTTGACTTCGCTGTGTTGTAAGAAATACTTGATAGTCAATTCCTGCAAAATAGTTTGCTAATTGATGAAGGTTGATACAGTGAATTAGTTGTCTTATGCTTTTGTGCCGGTGCTCACTATTGCAGTACCTGCTCACCTTCTATAACCCAACTGATGGTAGGCCTGAAGGCTCAGGGTCACATTTAACTCCTTTCAGGAGTAAACCTCTTTGGGTCATGGAGATTAGAGGTTTATACTAAAACCATGAGTTATTTGGTTTTATTGTTACTGTTATTGATGTAGATTTATCTTTACTGATTGGATGATTCATGTTTTTCTGTAGGAAGAGCACTATTGCTGTGAATATCATTGTTTTGAGGAGAGGACATAAAACATGCATCTTCACTGCCTAATTGTGCACCTCTTTCCAAGTCACTGGCTCTTTCTTACACCTCAATCAGTTCAGGAGCAAAAGTGGATCCAATAAAATTCCATTAAAATAAGTAAGTGTATTAAAGTTAACCTATCATGGATAAATGGAGAAAATAAAAAGGAGTATGTGAGTGTTACATTGTTTAATATGGATTCATTTCTGGGGTATGACTTTCAGAAGGCTTCAGTGCTGTTGGGATAGGTTTCACATGATGTGTAAAACCGTATGTTCCCTCTTCTCATTTCTCAGGAAAATATAGGGTGAACAGTTGTAATGGAATGTCACAAGACCCATTCATTTCTTATTTACCAGTACGTGTGTTCCTATGTTGAGTTACATGCACTTTTATTTAATGTCACAATTTCATTTCTGAGATTCAGACTGATCATGGTGGCTCTTTGTGACTCCTGAAAAATTCTTTGAGCATTCCTATCCCAGGAGGCAAATGGAAGTGACATTAATTTGCATTCAGGAATTATATTACCTGTAATTTTATAAAATGCTGTTTTAACACGTCCAAGTTTCTGTGTGACTAACTATGAAATTACCACTTCTTTATAAATGCTTAATTTCAGCCCATAATGGAAAACCATTATAGAGTGCCCAAAGGCTGATATGGTAAGTGGCTTTCAGAGCTTTTCATTTCATAATAATTTTTGTTGAATTAGGTATAGTATGTATGAAAAAATTGCACAAAGTTTTCTTCTAGTCTGCTGGCGACTGTATCTCTGTGTCAGACAAACCTGAAGGCTGTGTATTCATACTGTTCAACAGAGATTGTCTTTACCTGGCCCAGACTGTCAAATGAATAGCAAATTGTGCCAGAAAATTAAATTGCTGATAGCTTATCTAAAGGGTTATTTAGTCTTTATCTCTTGCTACTTGCAAAGTGACATGAAAACAAATATCATGTGGAAAATACTCTTATTTTAAAACACAGAATGAAATGTTTTAGGCCAGTGGCCTTGCACAGTGAGGAAATGTACCTCAGGGTGGGAGAGAGAGGCATTTTCAGCATTTAAGTGAGAAAGAGTTCAATTTCTTTTGCTTCTCTTTTATGTAGTTGTCTGGTTTTATACTTACCAAGGTCCTGAGCACCCTAGAGCTACAGCTCCCACTTCTTCAAGTATTCTGCATGCCTCTGTATTGAAGACTATTAGAAGCTGATATCCCTGCTTTACTCAAAGTTAAGCTGTATTTTCATTCCCAAAGCATCCTTTCAAGATGCGAGAAAATTGTAGGACTGAGCCGACCATGAAAACAGTGGCAGACTGAATCCCAAATTAGGAACGCAAGGGTAATAAATTTTTTCTTATAAAACCGTATTCCTAGAATAAGAATGTTCCCTGTCTAGCTTATCCTTACTTTTAAATGCTTGTCTGAGTTGAGTCAGAAAAGGGTGGAATTTTCTTACAAGATGATGTGTATCTCTGTTAAAACATCAATTGCCAAACACTGATGGCATTGTATGCTGTCAATACATATTAACGTCTTGAAGAACTGAGTATTAGATTCATGATATTTTAACATCTGCTTCAATACTTTAGTCTGAACAGTGTTAGCAGAAGTGTGTGTTGCATTTCTAAGAAATGTTTTAATACAAAATGTTGAAACATGGTGAGCCAAGTTGTGATTTCCACAAAGTCAATAGGTAATTATCCTTTGCTTGGAGAAATTCACCAGATAACATCATAATGTTTGTTAATGCTCTCCTGTAACTATATCAGTATTATAAATCCTTCCTTTTTTACATTAACTTACCAAAACCACCTCTCAAAATTAAAACTTGGAAGTCAGACTTTGCAAGTCTATCAGTAGTCATTGCTTAAATGATTGTCTAAATACTGACTTATTACTATTTCAAATTCCCCCTCACAAAGGAAGGCTTCCACAGTCTCAGTGATTCAAAGAGTACATATATTCTGCCTACCTCTGTGAATATCCTTTGTCTCTGCACTTGATAAAACAGTGGCAATTGCTCTTTGCTTTAAAGACCAGGAAAAAGCAGTCAGGACCACAGAGTACTAAGGAATACAGATGTGTATTGTTACACTTTCCTTTCGGCAGTCTATATGAAATGCATTGAAGATATTGAATTGTATTTCCAAATATTTTCCTTAACAGATTATGAAAATTATTTCTTTGGAAAGTGTTGCTTTAAGCAGGAAAAAAATTCTACACCATTGGAAGGTCAATGCTATGAAAAGAGCATCAATTTTCTTGATGAATTGATAGTTCAGAAGCAATTTGGTGCAAGTCTTCAATTCTGACAGTACATGTGACTTTGGCTGGATGCCTGGATATATACAGTGAGTAAACACAAAGTACTGGAAATGATCGTGATCCTTTATGTTCAGTGTGCTAAGACAAATAATATTGGCACTTAAATATGGTGGCCAAAGCTATCTATAATAAAAGCGCAAGACAGAAAAATAATAATAACAGCAGTCTCTAAATTGAAAAATCATGGATCATTGTGTCTGCAGTAAATCTACTGGTATTAAAGTTTCCTGGAATTGGATACCAAGGATTAAATTAAATGACTTTTCTTTGAAGGGCTTGCCATCCATATAGAAGGATTTGACAAGGTCTTAGGATGCACACAGATTTTGTACTTGCCTCAATACCAAATGCACATGAAAAGGCATTGGACATATATAAAGAGAGATGGGAGATCAAGTGTGAAGTCAGATCTTTGTAACTATTCTTTTTTCACCTTATTATCTAAGTAGTCTTGAGGTGGCTGTCAGTTAAAAAAGCTACTAAAAAAAGTGCAGATATACAGTAGCTGGTGTACAGGGAGGCATGAAAACAGATATAAAGTGTGCAAAAAGCTTCCTTTAAAAGCTTTTTTATCTCCTGATATTTTAAAAAGAGAATCAATTCAAATGCCTGCCCACTCTGTAAACACAGGAGAAAATAGTGAGAAATAGTTGCACCTAATATATTTTGGTATTGTACATCATTCTAGTGTCTTTTAAAAGACCAAAGGAAAATTTCAGAGATGTTTAGAATAGCTTTTTTTCTGTGTGACTGAATTTAGGGAGGTATTTTTGCTAGTTTTTTTTCCGTTTGGTTGGGGTTTTTTTAAAAAGACAAAGCACAAGGACTGTTTTCACTTATGTTCTACATTTTCTCCCTAAATGCTGCACAAAATGTTGTTTCAAGTTCTATATCTGGTCTCATCAGGGCAATGTATTTCTTAATAAACACAGACTCTAGTTTTCTTGCTTTAGAGGAGCTGACCCTTTTTGAAATAACAGCATTTTTTATGTTACTGTAATTTTCTAGCTTTGATTACTTCCTTGCTCTAGAAAGATTGTCAGGCTTTATTTTATAGTCCACAGTATCACTTTTTCCTCTATATGATTTCAATGTCTTCCCCCTCACATCCCAGCATATACCTCAATAGCTTTTCATGTGCATTTAAAATGAAGAGCCCTTGAAAATCTGTCAGGTTGTACCAGGGGAAGGTGAATACAATGCAACAGAGTTCAAATCAGCCTCTTGCAGTAGAATTGCATCTGTAGGAAGTAGTTTCGCACATTTGTTTAACAAGGGGAGGCTACTTTAGGAATCTTTGACCTAAACATGTGTGATGAATACTCAAATGAAAATATTGAGTTGTCTATTGGGCTAGCAAGGGTTGCCAAAGGCTGCAACAATTTCTGTTTGCATAGGCTATCTTGCAAAGCCTCCAGCTTAACTTTATGAAGTTGAAAATCTTTAAAAGTCCTCGAAATAGCTTTTTGAAAGTATTTAATTTATATCTAGGAGTACTTAATATAAAGTTTGTTCTTCCATTACAAAAACTTACTGTAAAACAACGTTTCTCAATCTTTTACCATCAATGCTTGACTTCAGTCCATGGAGACTGTTTGAATATTCACAGTATATGTCTTGGTCAAATGTGAGTGGATGCCCTGTTCTTCTGTATCCCCTTGCTGGTGAGGGAAAGAGAAAGGAGAAAGAAAATGATTTAATGACAGGGCTTGCTCCTCTCACCTGTAGAGAAACCTTCTGTATCTCCTGTGTATGGATTTTTAGCTTCACTGAAGGCCTCAGATAAATTAAAATGGTGAAAAAAAGGACTGGATAGTTCATTTTTATGTTCTCATTGTTTAAACTTCATTTCCTTTCTTCCTAGAATCACAGAATATGCCAAGCTGGAAGGGACCCACAAGGTTCAAATCCAGCTCCTGGCCCTACACAGGGCCATTCCCAAGAGTCACATCGGGTGCCTGAGAGTATCAGCCAAACACTTCTTGAACTCTGTCAGGCTTGGGCAATTATACTAGTCTATATTTCTCACTGTGTAGATATTTTTAATTGCAAATGAGAATGGGCAAGACAGGATGTCCTTGTCTCACAAGGATCCAACGGGAGAACTACTAATTGGATTCACTAGAGCAGGCATCTGGCCCACATCTGGTTCCCTCTGAAGTTTCGCCTCCACGTGTTCTATGACTCATACTGAGTATGAGAAACACCAGTGCTTGTATCCCTTACAATAATTTACCTTTCTTCTTCTCATCTGAAGGAATCTATGCAATTTTCTTTAATTCCTGATACAACTTCAGTAGGCAAACTCATTGATCTTTCCCTCTAAAGGGATCTCACTAGCCTAGAGTTCATAAAACTTGAGAAACAGAGTGTTTCAAATTATGTGCTTATTGACATTAGAGGTCCTTTTGCTGTGATACAGCCCAGTCTCTCAATTTTGTTCAATACATTTGGAGTGAATCATTACTCTGCATAAGTTTTTATTAACCTTAATATCAGTATTTTCCTCTCTTATTTCTTTGTGAGTTTTTTATTCCTTGGAGCCTGCTTCTGCCAAGCCTTTCCACTTTGCACACTACAATTCACATATCCCTAAAGAAATGCATCATCAATTTCATGCTATTGCAAAGGATATATGATTATTAGGTCTCTATTTTTCTGTTATTTATCTAATTTTGATATCTGATTGGATCTTTTGCCTTGTGTATTCATTTTACTTTCTTAAAAATGTCTTGTAAGGGCTATTTTCTATACCTTATATATGAACTTCCAAATACAACACATTATGTTCACTGACTTTCTTTTACCCACAACAGTATTCCTGCTTGCAAACAAGTGTGCTGGGAGAGGTGCAATTTACTGTACATATACAGTAGGAAGAATGAGAAGATGCACGTTGCTCTTCCTGATGTCTATTTTTTGCATGTGTATAATTACATCTACCTTGAAAAACATACTGGTATTTTTCAAACAAGTGTTTTGTTAACCATCACAAGATAAAAACAAAGAATGCTTAAAAAGAAATTAAAGTTGTAAATTATGTCTTCAATGCTGTAATTCATTGTTGATCAAATCTTCTCACAGTACTGATAGCAGCTTGTAAATGCTGATCTCATTATAGGTAAGGTTGAAATATTTAAGGGCAGACATAATTTCTTCATAGAGCACTGTATTTAGTAACTATTCTAATTATACTAGGAGACATAAGAGAAGAGATTAGTGCAAAAAGTGACCTAGCTTTAATAATGTCATAAAAAACTGTAATTGCAAAATTACCCTCTATGTTATAAATGCTCACTAACATAATATTTGAGTCACTCATCATTTGAAGCACTTCATGAAGGAAGGAATTATTTTTTCCCGTGTACAAATATCAATTCAATTAATTTTAATAATCACCTCACTGTGCAATCCTGAGGCCTGCATATTTAGCCTTCAACTGAGACTGAAAGACATGTATTATAAAAGACAGTGTTTGGCCGCCAGCTTTCTAAATCTTGTTGCTAGCCATACCTAGAAAGATTTAGAGGTCAAGTTTGAGTTAAGACTTCAGAACTGCATAAAAATTCCTGCAACCAACTCTGAATAGATATTGGCAATATGTCTCAGACTTCTTTCTTTCTAGATAGATTGTGTACATATATGTCCATCTGTCTGTCCATCCATCCACGTCAATCTATCTCACAGGATTTTAATATTGTATCTTTAAGACTTAGGTCAACCTGAAAATGAAAAAGAACCCCCCAAAACCAACAAACTGAATGAAAATTAAAAACTTGATAAAAATCTGTGTGGGGGACTCTTTTTTAGTCCCATAAGAAATGTTATTATTCAGAAGGATGAAGAATAGGTCAGGTTCTTCTCTTCCCTGAACTGCATTAAGCTATTGTCAGAATAAATAAGAAAACCACATTTTCCTATGAAGATGAATAAGTCAACTGCAATAGCAGCTTTTCTTTAAGTTCCCTGGTGTTTTCTGCCCACATCTACATATGGGGGAAGCTGCTGGACTGATTCACAAAATAAGTGCATGGTGTTTCTTTAGATCAAATACTGTTTAAGGTGTTATAATAAAAAATAGAATTATTTTTTATTCCTTGCTTTTTTCCTGTTTGGTGTTTATCTTCACTTATTGCTTGTTACTGTACATTTTGTTCAAACTCTTGAGATTAGGGAATTTGTTAACACATGTGAATTGAGCCAAGTGCATTGTGGACCTTTCCTCTAGAAAGCCTGTGAGAACAAGCAATAACATCTGTATTGTGAAATCTCACATGAAATAGGCTTAACAAAGCAAAACACACTAGGTCTGAAAACTGGAGGTGGTTCAAAGCTATATTACCCAAGTAATAGCCTAATAAAAACTATGGTTTAAGTGCAAAGAGAATAGAGATGTGCAAATATCTTCCTTCAGTGAAAACCCTCCACCTCATCTTGCTAGATGCTAAGGGTGCAACTCCTCTTGCCCAATTCAGACTCTGTAATAGGTATCTCATCTAAGAAAGTCACTTCTCACTCTGTACAGTTGTGAAAAGTTGAGAAAGAGGAAAAACTTTAGAGAATAACTCATGTGCCTTAGACAGGTTTAAATGAATTGATTTTGAAAACACATCATGCTTTCAAGTAACTGTAGTGGAAGCCTCAATTTCTCCTTATTGTGTCTGTATGTTTGCTGTACCGACACTGGGCTTAGACTAGATGCCCAGGTTTCAGACAGCTAGTATGTCTGATGAATACCACCTGTATTATCTTTAGCACAGAATTGCAGTATCCCATCAAGTATGATCCTGCTTTTAGAGGTAGCATCGTCCATGAAGCAGACTGCAAGTTTTGAATCTTGCAAGGAAAGTCTCTCTTGCCCTTTCTAAATAAGTCTTTACAAAAATTCCAACCATGAGTTGCAAACTGTTACAACAGAGGTATGAAATTTGCAACAAGTATGTGAAAACGGTTAGCACAGAACCAAACTTTGCTGAAAACACATTCATAATGCTCACTGCACATCTGCTGGGTTTTTTCAAGACTCCAGAGATGGTTTTCCAGCCACATCTGCTTACTTCTGGCTTCCAGAATTCCCTGCTTACTTCTGGCTTCCGGAATTTCATGTAAATTCTATCTAATGTGATTTTTTAGGGATGGGAGAATAAAATATGTTGTCATACCAAACACAGACTCCTTAGGCTTCCTCCAACATTATTAGCTGTTGAGAGCAAAAATAAATATACTCTGCACTAAATTGTCAGCAAAAACAGTTTTGGAAGCAGTACTACGAACAGTGACTTTTCCTTTTCCAAGTACTATTACCAAAGGTATTCTTTATGCTAGCACTTCTAGAGTACAATTTCTTTGTTCTTGCTCTTTTTTCTTGTAACCTGGGCCTGATTTCTTTTTTTGTGGTTATAACTTCCAGTTTATATTTAATTTCTGTGACTTCTTATTTTTATAGTCTCTTTTGCAGGTTTGATTTCTTTTTCATTGCTAAGAAACTAGGAGAAGGCTCTGGGGTGACCTTATCGCAGTTTTCAGTCCTAAAGGAGGGCTACAAGAGAGATGGAGAGGGACTTTTTATAAGGGCATGTAGTGATAGGACAAGGCAGAATGACTCTAAACTGAGAGTAGTTTTAGATTAGATGTTAGGAAGAAATTCTTTACTGTGAGGCTGGTGTTGCACTGAACAGGCTGCCCAGAGACAGTGTAGATGTCTCATTCCTAGAAGTGCTTAAGGCCAGGTTGGATGGGGTTTTGAGTAACCTGGTCTAGTGAAAGGTGTCCCCACCTATGGAACTAGATGATCTTTAAGGTCTCTTCCAAGCCAAACCATTCTATGGTTCTATGATTTAGATAATTTAACTGAGTTATTTTTCTACTTCTAATGCTATTCTTGTGTAATGGTCCGTCACTAAAGAAAAGACACACATTGCATAATACCTAGAGTGGCAAGTTTTCTATATTATATTATAGGTGAAAATACTATATAACTTAATTCAGATGATAATATGTTTTATTGCAGTTAAATTTATATAGTTATATGCTGCTGTTAAATTACGTAAAATGCATAACTGAAAAGTATTTCATGCTGATGAAGTGATTTAAAAAAAGAATTTGTGTAAATTAAGAAATTTCTGTGTTTCATATTTTTAATGAATAGAGTGCAGAAAACTGATGTTACTACATCTCTATGTTTGAGTTGTACAGATCTAGGGCAAATTCATTTCTGGTATAGTACCATTAATTTGATAGGATTTACATCAGAAATATGAACTCACTCAGTTATTGCTAGCACCATCTGGAAATTGATAATGCCACAGCAATGTTTCACTTGCTGAAGACACATTTATCCTTTTTTTTAAGGATGGCAAGAGAGGGATTAAAAACTGAAAATCACTTTAGCTTGCTCTGTATCATCTTAAATTCCCTTGTAGACTTTGTTACGTTTCGATGGCGAGATCTGAATTTAAATAATATTTAAATAAGCATAATAGTACAATCAGGAAGAGACCAAATAGGTGTCCTGAGGCAAAATAATTTCATGAATATCAACATAACCCTTTTTACAGTGGGGCAGATCTATAGTAGTGAGATTTCCTTTGGTGTATACACTCTGTCTATCCTTCCTGGAACAAATTTATATCTCTGTTTTAATGCTGGCATGTTGGAAACTCACTCTAGGACTACAATAGATCTGTATCATGAAGTCCAGCTGAACTCTGTCATGGTTTACCACATTTCAAAATTCTGCCAGCAGTATCAGAGACTTTGTATTATCTTCCATTTGTTTAGGAGGTTGTGTTGTTTCCTGTCATTATTTTTGCTAGCATTGAGTCCAGAAATTTATTTTTGAGTGATTAGAAACCCTTGTCTAGTTTTTAAACTATGCTTTATCCATGTAGAAACATCAAATGATAGCTTAAAGTGTTTCATTTCTACCCTGCTTCCTCCAGAGCACAGAGAGGAATTATGTTTTAAATGACTTCTGATTTTTTGGCTGCTGTTCAGAAATGCAAAGAGTATACCCAGGCCCAGCCATACCAAAACCTCAGATAGCTGAGGACCAAAGCTACGGAACAGCGGGCATATGGACAGAGCAATAACTACCCAGCATAAATAGATATTTGTGTGCATATGTGTATGTGTTAATAACTGAGTAACAGATAGCTCTCTGTTATGCAATGTGACAACACTCCAGAGATCATAAGAAAAAGTAAAATTTTTTTGAGCAAGACTAATTTAGGCTGATTGATTAATTACCACAACGCCGGTTTAATGTGACATCTTTAAGTCAGCATGTTAAGAAACCTTGTGCAGGTACAGAAGAGTACAAGTCTATGTGTTGTCCTATCTGGAAAACTGATACTTGTATGCCTTAAATATCTTCTTATTTCTCTTTCCTATGCAGACAGTGTTCCTGGGCTGGGCAGCACGCCCAGCATGGCCCTTCTGCGATGAGCCCCTGCAGAGAGTGTGGCCCCCAAGGCCAGGGGAAAGCAGCGTATTTGCTGGCAGTCCAGGGTGTGATGGAGCACAAAGCTGACAGTCACTTTCCTCATCTTCAATCTCAGTCAGTCACACAAAACAGGACTAGAATTTTTGTTTAATCTAATGATTTGCTGAAATACAAATATTGAGGTGAGTTAGCAAGTGTTTAAAACAAATTAGCTGGTAATGTAATTTCATAACTTTGCCTGAAGGTACCTACCTTCAGAGGTTCATTTGTTTGCCTATTAGGCCACTGTTATTTGTGTCTGGTTTGTATTTACAAAATCCACAGTATTCATCAAAACTGTTCACCTTGGAAATTAATGGAAATGTTGCTGTGTAGTTCACTGGAAATTACCACCTATGAAAATTTGTATACAGAAAGCTTGGTAATTATATTTTATTTTTATTCAGACAGGATACAGCTAAGAAATGAAAGATTTTTCTTTTTTCCCAATGAAGTTTTAATTTAAATAAATTGATTATGTAGCTATCTGATGTTAGGGTGATGAAGTTAGATAGTCACATAGACGTGTATGTTTATATAAAGAAGAGAATTCATGCAGTATAAACCAGATAATTTATCTTTGTTGCAGTCAGCTTGGTAAGCATGTTACCTCTGGAATGCTAACAACCACCAGTTTTCATGTAATAAAAAATGGAATACACAGTATTTAGAAAGAGTCTTTCTTTTCAAGGACAGTACATCATCAAAATGTCTAAAAGGGTCACTAAGAGCATATCTCCCTCACAAAAAAAACAAAACAATAAAACCCAAACAAACCCCACAAAATTTCCCCATTAACCATCATATTACCTTTAAAACTGATTTCTTTGCAAGAGATTATGAAAACTATCAATGAATCCAGTAAATAAGGAAAATTGCATTTAGATGTAAGGATGTAATAATAAATCCAAAGAACCAAGGAGGGGAAAATTGAAGAGCAAATCTGAATTTTAAAACATATTCTGGTAAGTTCATCTTCCCAAATTGTCAGTGCTATAATATCTATATTTTATTTGCATGTAAAGAGATGCCAAAGCAGAGACTTTCTCTTTAGTGTAGGGATTATTGGCATAAGATTGGCATGATATCATATCATATAAACTAATAACATCCAGAAAGGTGATTGATGAGTCAGATCCCTTTCTATCACCCCAAATTTGCTGCTGCTCTGCCTTAATTTCGTTGCTCCACTTCTGGACCTTGTGATCCAGAGAGTTTTACATCTATGTTTTCTGGTGAAGGACATACACTCTAGGAACATCTCATATTAAGGAAGCAATGCACTTTGGGGAACCAGTTTCTGAGGTAATACTTTAACACGAGCTCTACTCCTCACAGTACTCATTTATTTTGTGGATAGTTTAGAATAAATGACTCCTTTCTATGAGTTAGTGTGGTGGAAAGTACAAGTTCTGTCCCAGCTGTGTATCAAAATTACTAGTCCTGGTTGTCCTACACCATCCCTTCTCTGAAAGATATAATCTAGTTCATGAGTTTTGACATGCCAAAAGTCAGCAGTCTCTGCTGACTGTTTCCATAGCAGCACAGGGTTTTATTTAAATTTTTACCACTATTTGGCTAGTAATTTCTGATGTAACATTTTTCCATGTTGAATGCTACAGCATATTTGATACTAAGTTAGTGAACAATTTCAATGCCTGAGACTGCAGAAGAAAAGCACAATTTTTAGAACATTATGCTGTCACACCTCCCAGCATCAAGAACACCAGACATATTTCTGTCTTTCTTTCTCTGTCATCCAACTGCTGTCAGTCAGGGGATATTTTACCACAGGAGGAAGAGCTGATTCATGTGAAAGTTTAGCTCTAGCGGAATCCTGGCTGCATTTAGCCGAAGCATAAAAATCTGAAAATGTAGCCTCTAAAGACATGACGTACTAAGGGAGTTTACATTGCTGAAATTCATCACAGACTGCAGGCATTGTGCCATCTCTGTTCCCCACAGAGAAATAAAACTCGGAGAGCTTTCTGAATTCACTTTCAAGAAGATGCAAGGCTCAACAATGAAGTAGTGAATTGGTATTCAGTCTTACCATTGGCACCAAAACCTTTATCTAATATCCAGCCACATTACACCAATACCAAAAGGGTATTCTTTGTTCAAGGGTATTTGTGCAGAAATAAGCCTGGCTCAGTTGGGCACTATCTTATGCAATCTTGAAGTTTTGTGTGGCTTTACAAATTAGTCAGCTAGTAAGTATACTATCAAACCTATGTAGCATTGTCTTGATGAGTTGCCATCAGTCTGGACAAGTGAAGAAAGACCCAAACTCAATAAACAAGCTCTGATAGAATTTATTGTTGCCAGAGGAATTATTTTGTTGATACTGTCAGTGTTAGTGTCTCATCTGTCTCCTTTGCAGCCTGAAAAGTTTGACCAGTGAGTTACAGACACTCAAAGTTCCTTTTCGACTGCAGTTTTGAGTGTTGTAAGCACAGAAAGAGAGGGAGAAAATGAGGTGTGCAGAAAAAAATCTATAAAAACAGACCAAAGAAACTAGCTCAGGCAAACAGAACTTCAACATTGGAAACACCAAATCAAATACTTTTCATGTCTGGATGACAATTTAACAGCCATTAAAGTGGTGTCACTTTGACAAAGGTCAGTAAAATGTCTCATCTGGTATAGATAAGCTCTGACATCTGTGAGTTTATAACAATTACTGTTTGTTGACTAAACCTGGCCCCCGCTTCTGAAGCATTTCTCAAGTTTTGGAAAACAATGTTTAAGCAGCAAATGCAATGTCTTGCCTTGTGAAATAATTTTCCCTATGCACTTTCTCCCATAGAAATAAGACGAGGATGCTTATTATTACTATTATAATCATTATTATTATTATTACAATTATTACTAACAACAACAATACATAAAACACAATAACAACAAATCAAAATAACAACCTCGTCCTTTGTCTTGTCAGGGCTTGAACTACCTTGTTCAATTAGGATAGAATTAGATGCATTTTTCTGAGCACATCAGTTTTTATTCTCCAGGGATGTATTTCTACAGGAAGAAACAACTCTGAGGAACCTTCTCCTGGTTTTCACTAGAACATATTTCCAGGACAGCTTCTGATCAGCTACACAGCTACAGCCATATCCTCAGACTTATCAACACAGACATTCTGTTCAGGATTGGATTCACAATGACTTTTTTTTCTTTTCCTTTATTTTCCAACTTACTCTATTTCCAAAACAGTCACAGTTAAGAAGTCTGAGGATGAAGCTACCAGTGTTGTGAAAGAATGTTTCTTGCTTCACCATGATACACAACAAACTGTTTCTGTGCCTCAATGCTTGATAGTGGGCTTTTGAAAGAGCTGTAGTGAGGTGGGTGTTTCCATCCCAGGCAATGTCTTCTCCACAAGTACTGCCTCCAAACAGCTCTTTAAGTGCAGGGCTGTCTTCATGCTTGCTGGTGCCATGAGTGGTGAGGATATTATGCTTAAAATAGTGCTCAGGAAATTTAGAAGAATTTGCACATAGTAGATCCTGCTAAATGCTATATCACTTCTACGCTATAGTATACAGAATTTACTGCTCTCTGTTATTGGTCTGCTCTGCTCACGTGAGACAAGTTTGCCGTAAGTAAGCTGCTGACGTGAGCCAGTGGCAGGGAGCCGTGAAACTGATCCCTCCGTCCCTTCCCAGTGGCAGGGCCGTGGTATGCCGAGCTGTATTGGCACTGCCCAGAACCTGGATCAGCTGCTCTGGTGAGCTGTTACTTTAAAAGCACTTATCTGCAGTGATAAAATCATACATCATTGCTGCTCTTATTCCAGTGCTAAGCATCTATTAACACTGACAGTCGAGTAATGAGGTGACTGCAAGAATTAATTTCCATGTTTCCATTGATCTAGGCTCTGGAAGATTTTTACACTGATTGTTTATGAACATCTGAACACGGGGAGAGGGATAAGGAAGGAAGTCTTATGTTTCAGCACTTTCACCTTTCCACTAGACATTGCCAAAAGGCCACTGTCTTTGGACTGCTTCCCTGTTTTTCAGTGCCAGAAATTTGATATAGTGTTATTTCACGGTTTGCTGAACACAGAGAGAATTGCTACCAGCAGTGTGTTTTTGCAAAATCAGTGTAACCCTCACTTGATTTCATGCTGTTTCAGAAGCCAGTGAAATAGCTTCACTCTTTCTCTGTTTCATGATGACAAGTCATTCGTAATGTTACCAGGAGACCAAAATATCGTTGGAATAGGCATTGAACATTAAGATGAATGTATCTATTGTTTGATTACATGCTTTGGGCTTGTTTTTTTCTTTTTTCTTTTCAGTGAAATAATAGACTTAAATAATATTGCAATATTTTCAAAAAATCCAAACTCACTAAAAATAAGTGATTGCTTTACAGGCAGATGCCAAAAAACAGGTTTTCCTAAAAGGTAGGCTGCTCTCTCTTCCTGCATTTCTGTTTATAGCTCTGCACTGGAAATCACCATCCTGGTTAAGGGTGTAGGTGGCTACCCCAGTTCAGTAAAGAGCTTTAGACTGAAGAATACTGTGTCTTGGTAACAGTAACCAACAACAGAAACCATTGAACAGACACAGCCAAAGGGTAATGTGGTCTCAATATTTTTAGAAGGAAATTGGATCTGCATCTTGTTTATATGGGCATAGGTCCACTGAAAATAACGGAGTTGTATCAGTTTATGAGGTTTGCACTTACTACTTTTGATAGACCAGTAAGAACTTAATGTGGGTTTGGGAGTCATCTTGTCTCAGCAGCTGACAGACAGGCAGAGATCTCCGGAAACAGGATGTACATGGGGCATGACAGTATCTGCCCAGTACAACCATGTATGGAAGAGGCTCCAAAAGGAGCAGTGTCAACACTGGCTGTGATATTCAGGGCAAACACCCACAGCTTCCCAGCACCTAGTCATCATGGCTGGATTGGATTAGGGTAGCTGTACTAGGTCTGGATGCAAATAAATGGTTAAAGTTCAGTTCTGAGTGTCCCAGAGACACTGTTATCTGGCATAAACAAAGCCTTGATAAACACTTAACCAACTCTAAAATAAAAAATAACCCTAAGGCTGCTTCTGCAACTCTGAAATGAAATTAATCCAGTCAATACTTGTATTGAACACTATACTAGGGAGCAAGATTTTCTGGAAAGTAATTAATTATCTGTTTCTATCTACCATTCACTGTAGTCATGGTAGTGTTGCTTAAATCTTTAACACTGACAGCACTTCACTGTGCCAGGTGCTACATTAATGTGTAAGAGGCAGTGTCTGCCTCTAAGATCTTTGCATCTGCTGTGCATGAAGCCCAAACGCAGATGGATGCCTGCACTGCATACAAAGATAGGCAGCTGAATGTGATGTCTGAGAGACTGATCCTTCATTTCACCTCCAGAGCCAGGGATCCAGATCAACCTTACTGTGTTACTGTCCCTGAAGCACACTTCTCTCTTCTGCAGACCTTCTTCCCATGTGTGCCTATTCAAATCAGCTTGTTCACAATTTGCCTCCTGTAACAGTTTACAGAGGCTCAAGTGCCATCTTCAGCCAACAACAATTTGCAAATTCAGTAATTTGCAAAAACTGACTAACCAGCCTCTGGAGACAGCAATGCATGAGCTGAGTAGGAACAGTTCTATTCAATGAGATCTCAAACATGCTTTCTAACAGCATGCTTGGAAAGCAATGTGGCAAGCATTTAAATCACTTGCTGAAGACCGCTACTCCATGAATAGTGGGTTAGTGATAGACCTGAACTCATGGCAGTGAAATCAAAAAGGCAGTTCAGCAGATTTTCAGGACAAGTAACAATCTCCATGGATTTATATAAAGTCCTAAAAAAAAAGTAAAACTAATGAAGTAGGTGGTAAGACAAACTGAAGCTTAGGAAAATTTTGGCTTTCTGATGTATAGGACAAACCAATATCTTCCAGCTTGTTGGCTACCACACCTGGCAACCACTGTGTAAATTTTTTATTGAAATATTTGTTTAGCAAAAATAGAGAAATGTGATCTACTAGCCATAGACAGCACGCATGGCATGATTCACTCCAAATGAATCTCAAGGGTAAAGTGAATACCTGGTCCCTGCTGTGTGAGTGTAGTTATTGATTTTGGTGAGATTGCTCCACCTTTTTCAGTCTGTTCTCTTCCTGCTCAACAATTTGCTAAAGAGGATCTTTCAATTCTGCTTTTGTTTATGTCATGACTCTACAAAATCTGAATTTCAGACTGTCACTGAATTTCATACCCAGATTGAAGCACTGTAGCCTGATATGTTTGAACTTTGTTGCTACCAAATCTTCCAAACTGTTCCAGCTAAAAAGTAGCATATGAAGCAAAAGTCACATTCAGCCTGATTAGCACCTTGATTTGGTCTGGTACACATCCACCAAAAGACTGTGCTAGCTCTGCATAAGGAGAAGTGTAAGTAGTCATTGTTAAGGACATTAAAAGCACAACAAAATACAAATTTACCACATGTTTATTACTATGTTTGTCTTTTAAAATAACTTCATAGAGGAGTGCTTGTAGACTGCATTCTGGCTTCACTAGCAATTTTTCTTATGCAGTTATCTACCTCCTTCCTTATTCAATGCCTCAAGAGATTTTTCAGAACTTGTTTATCTACATTTAATTTTCTTTCTGAAAGGGCAAATGCTTTGTTATTTTTTGATAACTTTTTCCATGAAGTCTAGCCTGCAGTTCCTTTCAAATTTCTGTTCTGTAGTGGTGTTTTCCCCTCTAATTCTGAAAGTAAACTTAATTTCTAATCTCAGCCTCCAACTTCCTCTCTTTCAATCTTTCTGGTAGCAGCGACCTCTGTAAAAGCCATTTACAAATGAGGAGATGCACAAAAATAATGTCAGCCTTCAATTTTTTAAGAGGATAATTTATATTTTCCTGTGGGACCAGAATTTTTTTTTGTTAATAATTCAAAAGTGAACAACCTTGTAAATGGCTGGGAAGAAAATCTTTGTGTTCTGGTTATCAACAAGGCTTTAATTCAGTGGTTGTGAGATAGTGGAGAGCCTAGCTCAAAAATGGGCTTGGTGCATCTGGGGAAATGCCCACAGGACAGATAGAAATCCACATATACAGCTGAACATATCAGCTCTCCACTAATTATTTTTACTTAATGTATGGAGAGAAGCATGCCCCTCCAATATCCATGGTAAGAGGAGAAAAAAAATAATTACTACATATGTTTCCATGGTCTATAAGGGTCCTATACAGAACTGAGCTTAGACATTAACTGTTAGCAGGCTAAATCTAGATGTAGAATCTCTCTGAGCAAAAGGTAAATGATTAGACAATATCCAGGGAGTTGTCTAAGAAGAAGACAATACAAGGAATACCATCTGGCCACCACTACAGTCAGTCTTTAGCTTCAGTTTTTAGGGTGTACACCTATTGCACCTTGTGGTTTTCAAAGTCGCTGCAAGTCACAGATGGAATCAGTGGGATCATCTGTTGGAATCATCACTCACTGCTTAGAAAAATGCCTGTCTATGCATTTTGCATGGACTAACTAGCCTGCAAAAATATCTATTCATTGTGGCAACTATCAGTTTGAAAACAGCATCTATTAAATGCTTGGAGTATTTGAGTGGAGAAAGGGTCTTTAGCTTTAGGAGTTGAGGAAACAAAAATCTGGCACCTTCCCACGTCCATTCTGCTTTGCACAAACCACCTGAGACCAGAGCCTGCAAGGTTAGCCAGGCATATCTAAGCTTTGTGCTACTCCCATGGCACCACTCCTCTCTTTTCCCCAGCTCTTTAAAACAATAATGATTCCTCTCTTTTTTGGTACTTCCATCACAGGAATTGTTTGGCTTCTTTGCATTTGATTTGGCTGTTTTCTGCCACTCTTTTGTCCTAGGATGCTGGTGTGTGCTCAAGGGCAAACCTGTGAGCAATTAGGCAGGGCTCATCCCTGTCCAAGTGCAGGCTGGAGAAGTCAGCTAGGACCAGAAAAACTCTGGTAACAATAAAGAATTTGGTACCATCTTTTTTTCAGTCTTCCGTCAGCTTTAATTCAGTTTAAAGCCCTAAATACTCACCTAATCAAGAGGATGAATAAATGAGTTGATTGTTTAGTCAGAAAAAAGAATCAGCTAAGATTTAACAGTATCACCCAACCCAAAGTGCTCAAATTTTGGCTGTCAGTAGTGTAGAAAGATTACTTTCACACCAATGGGAATTGTTACATGACTGCAAAAATTTCCCCATTGAAATGAAAACATCCTTTTTCAATACCTTCTGCTGATTTTTGCCTGTGGACCACAGCTTGGTCATCAGGGCAGTGAATAAAGAGAAATAAAAAAGGGGTGAGAAAGAAATTGTGTATGGGGAGCCCTCAAAAGCACAGAGCTTGTGACACCAGAGGGCAATGTTCTCTTGTAATATTGGTTCTGGGACAAAACCACAAGTCTGAAAAAAATTGCATCTTTTAAAAAAAGACCACGGTTTTGAAAAAGGAAAGTTTGCATTTTACAAAGCATAGTGTGCTAAGCCAGACTATCAGTTTTAAAACTTTCCAAGACATACAGATACTGGCTATACAGAATAGGTTTTTTTAAAACATTTTAAGATTTAGATTGGATCATATGTGCAATGTCAGAAGACATGCAATGTCGTGGAAAGCTAAAAATCTCAATCTCATCTGTGCACAGATTTCTTAGGTAGCTGTTTAGTAAAAATTAATGTTCTAATTAATAAACATATATGACATTGAATTAAAAGTTAAAAAGTCAGTAATGCTATGCTTTTCTTTGATAAAAGTGTTTAAACAGGCATGACCCTTTCCCCCTGTGCCATTTCCACAGTGGGTTTATCAACTTCCAAACTAAGGGAACTGAAGTGGTGAAGTGGTATTTTATTCCTCCAAATAAAATAAGAAGACACTGTTGATTGCCTGACCAGATCTGTGCTGGAGCCTGTTGGAACCCCATGGAAGGTGAATGTGCTCAGGTAGAGCTGATGCCCCAGGCAATGGGCAGCGCTCCTGGGCAGCCCTGCTGTGATGCCTCCCCCCTGCCATCCACAGCTGCATCAAGCACACATTATCACTTTGTCTTAATTATCACATTATCTTCTAGTGGATTTGAAATATCTTGTTATGGTTTATGAGCTTTACTGACCTCAATTGTGTTCAGGGATTATGTGGGAAACTTTGAAAGAGACACTAATTAAAACTGCACATAAATGGAAAAGGGAATAAAATGTGGCAAGGCTTGGTCAGAGGAACATTGTGTCAGGCTTTCCTGATGCCTGTCTTTTGAAAGATTGATAAGAATCTTCATTCATATGTCTAGAGAAAAAGGAAAAGAGATGGTTTTGTAGACAAAAGCAGAAGATCAAATCTATCTGACCTTGAGCAAAGCATCTGATTCAGTGTCACATGGGAAATTATTAGATAAAATGGTGAAGATGGAGATTATTACAGGAAGATGTGTTAAGGAGCTCTCTAAATGAGAGATGACAATGAGTCATACTGTGAGACAAATGACCAAGCTAAAAGAGGTTACTAGACAATTTTCTCAAGGACTGGTCTCTGGACAAATCTTATTTGCTATTTTCAATAAAGACCTTGACATAACAGACAGGAATGATCCTGAGGACCAGAAAGGTAGAAATGGATACAGTAGGATACAGGCCAGGGACACACATCTTAGGGCTAATGACACAAGTCTATGCTAGGATCTCAATGGTGTAAAAGGACATTTGAGAAAACATCTTTTACTATAAGAAATCGAAAAAGGTTGGCTTAGGTAGCAAAGTAAAATGATGACTCTGATGGGGGTGGAGCAAGTGGTTGTCTCCTGTTATGCATGTTCCAGGCAACACTGGTGGGAATAAGGAAGAACTAGCTTAACTAAATTATATGCTTATGATATAATTGTTTGGGGTTGAATCAGCCATAAATCAATGGCAGCTGCAAGCTGGAAAGATTTCTGAAGATCAAGAGTATGGAGCCATATTCTAAAAGAAATAATAGGGCCAAAAAAAAGAATAAAAATCTAGTTTTAAAATTAATTTTACAATAATGTCAGCATTAATAACTGAAACTGGACTCAGTTGCTTAAAAGACCTCTTCCAGTCCTATGATATTTTCAGTAATTTGCTTATAGGCAGTCTTGCTTTTATCCGAAGCATACCTAAGTCTTTAATTCAGATAGACTAGGTTTGACACAGCGAGCTATCCCAAATACATGTTAACACATTAACTAAGATACACACCAAAATAGGAATTCATTCAGGTCTCATGCCATCCCACGAAAAATAAATAAATGGAGAAAGACAGAACCTTAATTCTTTTCTCCTTCCAAATTCTTCTGCCAGCATCTTAGTAACATATTTCTCCTTTCAAATCATAAAAGGTGCACCAAGTTGGCGTAGCATCATGGATCACAAGGGCAAAACAGATTGCTTGGGTTGGCCCTTGGCATTTTACAAGGCTATGTGGTATATCACTTTTACTATCTTATCTTGCATGTCTCATGTTAAGGAAACTTTCCTGTCTGACCACCTAGGAGCCACTCTGGCAGTCACACTCCCACAACCAGAGACTTTGAGAGCTGGGATTGAAGCCTCTTTGTAGTGGGTGGCTCCAGCGGCACCAACAGGTGCCCTGCTTGACTCCCTACACACACCACATTCACAGAGTCAGATCAGGTCTCCTTATTGGCTCAACTATGGATTTCTATTGGGTCCTTAAAGCAATTTAATCACAAAACAGTAACACAGAAACAGCTCAAGTTGGTGCCTCTGAGGAGAGACCAAACAAAGCAACCCCTGGGGTTTTATACCCTCATAGTCTGTGTCCACAGAAGTCTTGGCTCTTCTTCAGATGTGTCTCTTAGTGTCTGGTCACCTGGCTGGGGCCACAGGTCCCGGTGCCCTTTGTTGTGCAAAAGGTCAGTGCCAGTTCAGAGCCTCTTGCCTGGGTCTTCCACCATCCAGAACTCAACCTGGAGCTTGCATATCAATCTACCTGCACTGAATATATACCTCAACATCTCATCTGACACCAATGATCTGCAGAGCTTTTCTTGTCCTTTGGAAGGAGAACTGGATTATTTCTATACAACAAAGAATATAAAAATCATTTAAGTTACTTTCCATGTTTAGAAGCTGCACTTAAGTTGATTTATATTCCTATAATATTTCATTCAAATTCATTCAGTGCTGCTGGCGTATTTGAGACTAAGAACTTCTCATATCATACTTATTATTCCTGGTAATCTGCAGGTTGTCAATCAGAAATTATATATGATCACACACACACTACATATATATATGATATATAGTAGGTATTATAAGGCTAGTCTCTTAAGGTTTTTGTTCTTGCTGCCATTCCCTTAATCTATGGGTCACAGACCATCCAAGCCTTTTAAGAGAGACTACTGGCCATTTCCTAAAATATCCCTTCTGTATTTGGGTAGGGTTTTGTAATAAATTTTGCTTCCTCAATTACCTTTGACTACAGAAGTGTTCTGCAGACCAGTGTTCACTGAAAATGATGGCTGGTGCTGTGATGCAGATAACTCTGAAAGGGGCTCTGCATTTTAGTCAGAACATTCAATTGCAGCTTTGAAGTTTTATAATGCTCCTAGTAGCATACTTAGTCAAAACCTTTAATCTTCAACTTTGGTCACTCTTAATTCTGTCATCTCATGAGCCTCTTCTCCTACAATTATTTCCCTTGAACTGATTACAATGGCTGCTTGCCTGGGTAATTGCCACTATGTTGTATCTGACGATATCTGACTTTCATTACACCAAAGTCCATTGGAGGTAGGCACAATATACAAAGAAGGAATAAAATGGGTACCCAACTTCCCTATATCTGTGCAACTGAACATGTGTGTTTTGTGCAGATTAACATGTACAGCTATGAATACAAGTTAATCTAATTCTTCATTGTTCTCAAACTGTGAGCATGATTAACACATTCAAAATGAGAACCTTGTTAGTTTAGTTTTACATGTGCATTGTGGAACTAGGAACAATAGAAGAAAATTACATCAAGTGCTGCTTTGCTACAGCTCCCAACTCCTCAGGAAAAAATCCCTGCAAGGATACAGACATAGCTGCTTGTAGTGCAGGCATTCAGAACAATACTGCTTACCATCTGTTGAAATATAGTAACAAGACTACATGGCACACTTCCATGAGATTTTTGTTTGTTCCAAACACTGTAGCAGAACCAGAATCCTTTGAGGAATGGGAATAATAAAGTAGCAGTGCATCTTCTGTGTGAAAACATTTTCTATATAAGCAAATGTGAGAAGGAAAGCAAACAGGAAAATAAGCTGATAAAACTGGTGGAAATTCCTGAGTATGGATTCTCCCCTTCTGCATGTCAAATTTTTAGATGACTAGTACATTTAAAGCCTCCTTGGTATTATCTCATAGTAAAAATAACCACCATATTTAAAGATGGAGAGCTGAATGAAAATTTCCCATCATATATATTCTCTTGGACTGTCCATTTGCAAGTCTTTGACACACTCCCATGTTTAACCCAAGCAAAGTGACTTCAGGGGCCACCTAAAAACCTTCTTAGTTAGTCCCATCTGTGAACTGTGTAAGTGCTATCTTCTGTTCCCATAGCGGCTTGTTACTTGCTACTTGCCATAGGTGCTCGTTAATTTCACAGGTAACTGCATCTCCATCTATAAAGTTTTCCAAGGAATTTGCTCCTGACCATACACAGAACTGCAAACCACCAAGGGCTGAGCAACCAGACCTCAAAAGTTAAGTGAGATGCTCAGGGCACAAAACTCCAGTTGTGAAATACTTTCCCTACATTTAGGTGGTGGCATCACTGAGGGTTCAGTGTATCTGAAAGCAGCCAGCTGGCTGTGCACTGTTGCAGGGTTCCAGTGTCTTTGAGCAGAAGAAAGTGTTAATGATGCCATGGGATTTCCATGTCACGTACGTGTCTATTTTGACACAATCAATAAAATACCGTTTGGCAATTAGGGGGTGGGGGGAAGTGGCTTTTTTCTCCACACATTTTTTAATCTGCAGTGCCATAGCTCTGCCACCTTTCATGCTGCCCTGGAGTTTTGAGTGGTGTGATATGTGTGGCTGTGCTACATCTAGCTCTGCTCTGGCTGCTTAGACCCTACAGTACATACATCTGACTGCACAGCTGCTGGGTCAGGGTATGATTGCAGGTGTCTGCCAGGCAGTTGTAGGACAAGGTAGCATGAAAGGAAGAATTAATTTGAACATCTCCTCTCGCCAGTATAGAATTATCCCCATTGCAAAGATATTGAAACTGAGGAACAGCATTTCAGAAGCTGATTTTTTACCTTTGTTTCTTCTGTTTTCTTTCCCAGTGTTCACTTTGTTGCTACATCCTTTAGTTGTTCTCAGTGCCTCCTCCCTTACTGTTATCCCTGGTGCAACAGAGTTATATTGAGAGGGTGAGAGAGGATGCTGTTGATGACAGAATCAAATAATCTCTCAGAGGCATAAAATCCTGTAGCCATATCTATATTGGCTGTCTATATTACCCACAACAGAGACTACATCAGGAGCAAAGCAAGAAGGCAGTTGGGTGTTTAAGGGTGTTTAAACTTACCAGAACATATTTTCACTGTGAGCAGAAGGAAAAGTGTTATTTTACATCTCCCCAGAAAATACAGTTTTGTTTGCAGACTGCATAATAACCATTCCTCACATATTTCCTCCAACCCTTACCTCTGAAGATATAGCCAAAACACAATCTCATACCTCTCAACAAAGAGTGACTGAAGCTTTCATTGTTCTCCCATGATATTCAGAACCTCAGGAGGTGTTGGCTACAATACACCCCACCTGAAATATTTCTACACTAATTCACACCGCATGAGGAACAAACAAGAGGAGCTCAAAGCTTTGTCCCAGTCACAGAGATTTGACAACACTGGCATAAGTGAAACCTAGTGGGATGGAATCTGTGACTGGAGAGCCCAGTTGGATGGTCACAGGCTCTTCAAGAGGGTTAAGCAGGGTAAAAGAGGCTCAGGGGTAACATTATGTAAAAGAAGGGTCAGAATGTGTGGAGCTACAGTTGGCAGTGGCACAGTTGAGAGCTTCTGGGTAAGAATCAAGGGGCAAACAAATAATGCAGATTCCGTCATGGGAGTTTACTACAGACCTCCCAGCCAGGACAATGACACCAACAAATTATTCTTTGAGGTAAAAGACAGGCTAGAAGATTCCTAAAAAATCCTGGATGATAACTTTGTGAAACAGGTCCTAAGGCAGTCAACTCAGAAAGATGCTCTCCTTGATCTGCCACTTGCCAACAGAGTGGACCTCGTGGGTGAAATGAAGATTGGTGGCCATCTTGGCCACAGTGATTACAAAGTGATTGAGTTTAAAATCCCTGTTGACAGGAGGAAAAGTGCCAGCAAAACCTCAACTCTGCACATGAGGAAAGCAAACTTCAGGCTCCTCAGGAAATTAGTAGGTAAGGTCCCCTGGTATAATGTGTTTGCAGATGCTGAAATCCATCAGTGTTTGTCACTTTTCAAACGTCACCTCCTAAGGGCACAGGAGCTGGCAATTCTCAAATGTCAGAAGTCAAGCAGGCGAGGCAGGCCGGCTTAGCTGAGCAGGGATCTTCTCTTGGAAATAAGGCAAAAAAGGAAGGTGTACGCTCAGCAGAAGCAAGGTGAAGTGACATGGGAAGAATTCTGAGATGCTGCTTGTTGCCGTAGGGAGAAAATTCATGCAACCAAAGCTCAGCTGTCCATAAATGTGGGACAATAAAAAGAGTATTTTTAATATTTTAATAGCAATAAGCATATATAAATATCATCAGCCCATGACAAGATTAGGATGGTCCCCTCACAAAACGAACAGAGACATGGCAGAGGTGTTTAACACATTCTTTGCCTCTGTCTTCAACATTGTTGGCAGATCAAGAGAGTCTCAGTGCCCTGGGCTGGAGGACCGTGACTATGAAAATGATTACTCCCAGTTGACCCTGAAATTGTGTGCAATCTGCTGCTCCAGCTGGATCCCTACAAATCTGTGGGACCTGATGGGATTCCTACCAGAATCCTGAAGGAGCTGGCTGATGTCATCACAAAACCACTCTAGATGATTTTTGAGTGGTCTTGGGAATCCGGACAGGTCCCAGCTGACTGGAAGCTGGAGATCCTTGTACAATTTTCAAGAAGGACAAGAAGGAGGATCCCAGAAACTACAGGCCTGTCAGTCTCACTTCAATGCCTGGTAAAGTTATGGAGAAGATTTCTCTGGGATGTCTGAAAGACAGCACAACTACTGTCAGCCAGCACAGCTTCATGAGAGAAAAATCCTGCTTATCAAACCTGATAGCAAGATAACCCACCTAGCTGATAAAGGGAAACCAGTTGATGTAATCTTTTTGGATTTCAGTAAGGCTTTTGATACTGTCTCTCACAGGATCCTTCCAGATGAAATGTCCAGCACAGCTGGATAAACATCATGTGGTGGGTGAGCAATTGGCTCACAGGCCGAGCATAGAGAATAATAGTGAGTGGGGGAACATCAGACTGGTAACCTGTCACTAGTGGGGTTCCACAGGGCTCCATCTTAGGCTATGCAGTATCTTCATAAATGACTTGAACACAGGACCAGAAAGGATACTGAGCAAGTTTGCAGATGACACAAAAGTTGCAGGAACTGTTGATTCCCTTGAAGGCAGGGAAGCCCTGTAGAGCGACCTTGACAAGTGGGACAACTGGGCAATCACCAACTGTACGAGGTTCAACAAGGGAAAGTGCTGGATTCGGCACCTGGGATGGTGCAGATGTAAGTACAGACTGGGGAATGAGATGCTGCACAGTGGTGCCGTGGAAAGGGACTTGGGGGTCCTGGTCAACAGCAAATTGAATCTGAGTCAGCAGTGCCCTGGCAGCCAGGAGGGCCAACTGTGTCCTGGGGATCATCAGGCACAGCATCATCAGAGGCTCTGTACTAGTGCAACCTCACCTTCAGTACTCTGTGCAGTTCTGGTCGCCATAATACATGAAAGATATGAAGCTTTTGGAACCTCCAAAGGAAAACAATGAAGATGGTGAAGGGCCTTGAGTAGAAGCTGTATGAGGAGTGGCTGAGGACACTTGGTCTGTTCAGCCTGGAGAGGAGAAAACTGAGGGGAGACCTCATTGCAGTTACCACTTCCTCGTGAGGGAAAGAGGAGGGGCAGGCATTGATCTCTTCTCTGTGGTGACCTGTGATGGGACCTGAAGGAATGGCCTGAAGTTGTGTCAGGGGTGGTTTAGGTTGGATATTGGAATGAGGTTCTTCAGGCACAGGGTGGTTGGACACTGGAACAGGCTCCTCAGGGCAGTGGTCACAGCACAAAGCCTGCCAGAGTTCAAAATGCATTTGGATGGTTCTCTCAGGAACATGGTGTGACTCTTGAGGATGGTCCTGTGCAGGGTCAGGAGTCGGACTTGATGATCCTTGTGAGTTCCTTTCAACTCAACATATTCTGTGCTTCTGTGGTTCAGAGGCTGCAAAATGGCGAGTTTTCAGACAGCACCCCTGTAAAACCTCTGTTCTATTTACTTTTATTTTAGTGTCTATAACCAAAAGTTTGTATTTGAGGATGTATGGTTTATTCTGTGCTTCTTTTCATTATTTTAAGTTCTTTCAACTTGGATGCAAAGCAGTAGAAAGGGAACCTACAGAAACAATGCACACTGTGAAAAGGTGGATTTTTTTTTTCTTTAGAGCCTTCACATCTTGCAATATGTAGATAGTAGGGTTTTGTTCCTTGCTGGAGGAGGAACTGACTCCTTGACGTGATTCATGGAGGAATTAAACAGTCTTGAGGCTGAGATGGCCTGGTAGTGGAGAAGTCATTATCACATTATATGCCATTATATAAGCTGCTGACTCTGGATCTTGCCTCCTCCTCCTCCTGCATGTCATTTTCTTGCACTTGTGCTCTGCAGACGCTCCTTTCCAGGGAGGATGCTGTTTGTTTTCTATGCCAGTCTGTTGCTTCTTTTTTCCTCCTTGTTCCTTGTCTTAAAACCTCTTTGGAATAAACAGTGACATGCCAGAAATATTATCTTATCACAATAATACTTATAATAAAAATAGATGGCATTGAGGATCAAAAATGATGGAGTAGAAAAGAAAATGGTATTAACTTTAGGTGGATACCTGGGCAGGATGCTGTGCCTACAGGCTGAGGCATTGAGGTGTGCTGTGAAACTGTTAGCCATGGTATTTGACATTTCATCTTGAATCTTTTAGTCTATAAATATTTGATCCAGTATATTTATCAACTCACATAAGATCAAATACTTTTTGGTAATTCATTTGATGAAGAGCAAAAATCCATCAGTTACCTGAGTGTGTGAATGTATATGTTTTGCTATCTCTGTTTCTCAGACTAAATTCACTTTGACAAGACACATGAAGTCCTTGATCTTAAATATAAAAACTTAAATATAAAGATATGAAACTGGAAATGAGCATGAGTAAACAACAGAAAATGAAAATACTACATTAAATTATTTGGGGTTTTTTCTATAACTTTGTCACCTTAAAATATTTATATAAGATGATATATAAAGTTTAATATTTATATTAAAATAACAATTAATTTGTTAATGGTATTGGGAGGGTTTCTTATTAGTGTAAAATGGAATTATAGCCTTAGACATTTTATGCCTTTGGAAATCTTCTCTTTCTCTATTTTGGAGTTCAGTAATAATGAGTAATTTTCTATATATGCCATTGCACAGTAATTGTGCTGTTCTGAGCCTGTTATGTTCAGATTAGATTAAACAGAGAAAATTGGTTCTTATCATAATGCTTCATTAAAATTTTAGAAGTAGGACAATACCAAATGAGAATTTGACTTTATTATCTACAGAAATATGAACGCAGTTACATTTATGCTATTTATCATATCCAATTAGTCAGTGCTTATGAAATCAGAAGAAGTGTTTGTCTTCAGTCTTCAGTGTGGCTTTTCACAAACATGTGTGATATTTTCTCATACAAACTGCCAGCTCACAGCTTATACCTCTCTGAGGTCAAATTCAGCAGCACCTGAAGGGCTCACATGCTGCATAGGTGCTACCAGTAGAGACAAATCTCACTCTTGAAGAATGCAAGTCTTGTATTTTTGTGTGGTTTTAGAAGTTGCTCCTGCCGACTTTAAAGTCAGTAGAAGATTAGCCATTCATTTCACAGTCAGGAGCGCCAGACTGTCAAAGCACACTTTGATTTGCTCTTAAACCTACCCGATGAGTGTGAACTGCCACAATTACCAAAACCAGTGTGGAAAACTCTTGGAAGGAGAGTGATCTGTTATAATGGTAGCTATCATCTCTGAAAGCGAGAGGGAAGAGGCTCAAGGGATCACTGTTGGACAGCAGCTCTGCAGTCTTTGCACAGCAGCAGTTCTATTAAGCAATTAAACACCCATCCTTTTATCTGTGATGTGCTTTCATGTGTTCTTAAACTTCATAAACTGCCAAATTAAGTATTTAATAGTAAGTGGTAAATTGCAGTTTCTATTTTAACAACCAACAATTAGTCTGGCAAATGATGAGATTTGATCTGCTGAAGCAGTTTTGGACATTGAGAGAAAAAGAGTGAGACGAAATAATAATTAGAATGACTATAAGCTCAAAAATTTGTTTATTGTACTGTTAGTGAAAAATCTTTAGGTGGTGATAATGTTGCAATGTGGTAGTCCTGGACTGGTCTCCAGACAGTCAGGCCCTCTCATGCTCATCATTCCCAGTACACTGAACAAGAAAATGTGGGACTGCTTTTTCATAGCTGCGTTGGCTTTGGCTGAGTCTGGCATGCAGCAAGGAGCTTATTTGATGTTTCTGTCTGGAGACAGGTTTTCTGTCAGCCTCATTTTTCTTCTGTCCCAGCCTACAGGTTTTGGCATGTATGGAGATGTAGGAACCCCTTTCATTAGCTGCTCATCACTTGCTAGTTGTCCTCATCCCCACAAGTCCCTGTGGCCCAAATAGTTTCAATCTTGCAGAGACCAACAGTACTTCCCATAATACACAACCTTCCTGAAAATGACATATATTCTTAAAATTTGATGAGAAATTATTTTTAAACAAAACAAATTAAAGATACAAAAAAACACCAAAAGAACATAAAATGAAACAAAACAAAGTAATTTTGGGAAAGCAGACAACTCCCTGTCTGGTGTATTATAACTTTAGCTCCTTTAGATCAGTGAGTTTGATATAAACAACATTTTACTCTGCATACTAACAGTGTGATAAGTTCTGTTATGACTGGAGAGACACATCCCATTATCCTGATATGAAAAAGACCCTGTAAAAGATAAACCTAATCTGTTAGAAGTTACATATCTGCAGGGCAAATATTTAAGATATCTAGACATTTTTCTTGCAAGAAGCCTTTTAAAAAAAATGATGTGTCAGAAATTTACCTAATTTCTTTCAAACACTCTAAGGATATCAGTTGGTTATCCATTTTTGCTGGCACCCTCCTTTTCTGTGAATGCTAACACTGGAATATACTGTTCTCTGCATGGGTTTGTGTAAGAGAAAAAATAGCTGTCCTTGCCTACTACTATTTTTGCCCCTTTTTGGAGAATAATATACCACTTATAGAACAGATATACTTCTTTTAGCATGCTTGATGGAGGGAAGGCAGGAAAGAAAGAACCTCCAAATGATGCACATGTCCTCACTGGAAAAATACCTTTTTAATAAAGAGATTCTGTATTGCCATATGTTAGCACTAAAATATAGAACACTGGTGAGGTTATCAAATGTACTGAAACTCAGTTTGGAGTCATAGAGCTTTAATACAAGCAAGATATTTTCACTCTGTGGGGGATAGAGCTTGGTAAAATTTTTATATTTTTTAAAAAATAAGGTGTAGATGAGAAACTTTCTTTAATTTTAGTGACATAACATCTAATGGCTCTACTAAATCTCTTACTGTTTCAAAAATATAAATAATTCTTAGGCTGAGTTGACAGGATAAATTAATTCCTCTGCACTTTTAGCTTTCAGCACAACCTGCTGATAAACTCTCACTGAACTCAATCTTGTATCAGTTACATGGTTATAGTTAACACAGGGAATATTTTTCCCAATCCTGCAATACTCATAAACTACCTTCCTTAATACGCTATTCAGTCTTCTGAAAATCGACAATGACATTCTGAAGGTGACATATAAATGATTGGCTTGCCCATCTCACATGCTTTTGCCAGGTTTTTGTAGTTTGGTTTTTTTGGTTGGTTGGTTGGTTGGTTTTTTTTTGTGTAGCTGATTTTGGCTTTCTCATTCTCATCACCTCATCTTAGATGCACCTAGGCAGGCCCTGATGTGAGCTGCAGGGCTTCTTTTCATTCTGACTGCACCATCTAGCACAAAGCAGCCCACTGTGTATAAAGCATCAGAAGTGCTCTAAGTGTGCAGGAAGGCAGCCCCACCCAGCCTGAGTGGGCATCCTCACTAGAGCAAGAGCAGAGCTGAGCTGTCTGGCTTGCTGACATTGGTAGCATCCAAATGGTAGATTTTGCCAGATCAGTTTCTCATTTCTGTTATAAACAATTATCACAGACTACTTTCTTTTTTTTCAACGCAGATTAAAAGGTTAGGAATTAAATTTCCGTGATTCTCAGTGTAAAAAAAAATAAATGTTTCCAATCAATCAATCAATCTTCTGCCTAGTGAATGGCATCTGGCTTCTTACATATCTGACCAAAGCGTACATTTAGTTGAAGCCATATAGAAAAACAACACACCTTTTTTTACTATATTTTTCAAAGCCTAGTTATTTAGAGTTATTATTTAGTATCAACTTCATAAGAGAGCTGAAAATTTGCAAAGTTCAAGCTTAAGCTCCATTGCAGTTGAAAATGATGGTATAAAAGCTGGTATAAGAGCCCCACACAGGGCCTTTTGTGCTTGTCATTTCTACAATTGTATAAAAAGTAGTTTAGGTTCAAAATACAATCAGGAATCATAAGATTAAATAGAAAGAAAGTAATCTAGTTTTGTACTGGAAAATCATGTAAAAGCTGACAAGAAATCCAGGATTAGCTGTAGACAATATTTTTAGTTTATGATAGCAGAGAACATGGAAGTATGATGTACTTAGTCATGCAGAGACTTACCACCTTCAGTGTGACTCCTGGGAAGAGTGAATGCTAATTCTACTAATACTGGGGTTGTAGCATTTTTTTATAATGAAGCACTAATAAGCACCTTTGTACAACACATCACTGGGATTAAAAAATATTGTGTATCATAGTAATCCAAAATCTGCCTTGCACAGGGAATCTGTAGGAGTTGTTATGAGCAGAGAGAAATACATTTGAATATTATTAATAACTTGTAAGCAATAATTTTTATCTATAAATAAAAGTACTTTTAATGGAAGAAAAGGATTTTTATTATTTTTATTATTTTGTTGGTTGGTTGGTTGGTTTGTTTGTTTGTTTTTTATATATATGGATAGACCTGCTATTTTGACATACAGTTATTCCACCAGCTTTTTCCTTATTCTTTTTCTTCATCCTTCACTCAATATGTAACCTCTTGGACTTCAGATACCCGGTTTCAATAAAGTTTGTGTGTTTTTTTTTGTTTAGATATAACGCTGGATATTCTCAGTAGCTTGAGTCCTACACAAAGGTTGGTATCTTCTCTTCTGTAAACACATAAGCTCTTTCACTCCTCTCCTGCTTACATAACACTGCATTCAAACACACACCATCAGTTCCTTACTTTTATGACTGCAATCTCCAAGTTGTTTTCAGCCACTGGAATGATTACAAGGTTGAGTCCTTATTAATATATCACTACTGTGTTTATGTTAGTATTTAAATGCTATATAAATGTCCTGTTTATTGCATGTAAGTTATCCCTAAGCAGGTAAATGCATCCTTTTAACTCTGCAACAGGCTATGCAAATGTGTTTTTCAGAAGAATGATGGACAGAATGAGAATATTCATGGCTCATTGATAAAATACTCATGTTTCTTGTTCTCATACTGATACTAGAAATAGGAGATGCCCTCATCTCTGTGGATTTGGGGGCATAAGCAGTGAAATGCTTTAGATGAGCTTTGGATGCCTTTCAGCAGCAAAAGGATAAACAGCCCCTGACAATGACAGCACTGCAAGGAGCTATAGGGAGATCTTCCATTTGGTCAAGTCCAAGAAGACATAGAGCAAGAGCATAGGCACTGATGATATGTTGTAGTCATGTACTGGCTGTTTGAAAACAGTCCTTGAGCTAAATGGGAGTTCAAATCAGGCAGATGTGCAACCCTTTGTAAGAGGCAACCAAAGTCTCAGAGGACTGTGTTTTTCCTGTATAACTCAAGAACACAACATTGTATCTCTTCTACTTGACTCTGTCATATTGCCCTTTTTCATATTTGGCACCACAAAAGCACACTGCCAGAACACTGCTGCAGACTTAGCATATTATTTCATCTGATTCGTAAAAGGGGTTTCCACACTTACATAGCATTTTATACAGATCACTAGTTATGATGCCTGAAACAGAACTTGATCATATCACAGAATCACTGAATATGATGAGCTGAAAGGAACTCATCAACTCAAGGATCATCAAGTCCAACTCCTGACCCTCCATAGGCCATTCCCAAGAGTCACACCATGTGACTGACAGTGTCAGTTAACGCATTTTAGATTCTGTCAGGCTTGCTGACCACTTCCGTGGGAAGTATGTTCCAGTGTCCAACCACCCTCTGAGTGAAGAACTTCATTCTTATATCCAACCTAAACCACCCCTGACACAACTTCAGGCCATTCCTTCAGGTCCCATCACAGGTCACCACAGAGAAGAGATCAGTGCCTGCCCCTCCTCTTCCCCTCACGAGGAAGTTGTAACTGCAATGAAGTCTCCCCTCAATTTTCTGTTCTCCAGACTGAACAGATCAAGTGACCTCAGCAGCTCCTTGTACAGCTTCTACTCGAGGCCCTTCACCATCTTCATTGCTTTCCTTTGGAGGCTCCATAAGAGCTTCACATCTTTCACATATTATGGTGACCAAAACTGCACACAGTATCCAAGGTGAGGTTGCCCCAGTGCAGAGCAGAGCAAGAAAACCCCTCCCTCGACCAGCTGGTGATACTGTGCCTGATGACCCCCAGAACACAGTTGGCCCTCCTGGCTACCAGGGCACTGCTGACTCATATTCAATTTGCTGTTGACCAGGACCCCCAGGTCCCTCTCCATGGCACTGCTTTCTAGCACATCATTCCCCTGTCTGTACGTACATCTAGGGTTACCCCATCCCAGGTGCCGAATCCAGCACTTTCCCTTGTTTAACTTCATACAGATGGTGATTGCCTGTCCTCTAATTTGTTGAAGGGCTTCTGCAGGGCCTCTTTGAACCCTTTTGTTATCCACAGCACTAGAGATAAATCTTCTACTCTTTTTTAAATTTCAGTAAATAAAACCAGGATTAGGAAAAAAATTAAAGATGTGTTATTTGTCTTCTACCTCTAACAAACAGTTCTTATGCATGTTTGTGTTAGTTAAAACTCTCATCTCTCCAGTATATGAGAATCTGTAAGATTCTCATATACTGGAATCTTAAAAGCAACATCAACAGAAGGGAAAATACTTGAATTTTTCCATGTTATCTTTTTTCTTTTTTGCCTTGTCTAGATGTAAAACGTTGAGATAAGGCCCAGGTATCTACTGGTGTCACCAGCATTTCCTCCCTTATTTGAAAACACAACCTAGAGATGTCATACAAATGAGATGTAAGTTGAAGTGTTCCAGGTTCAGTGGTGATTTGTCACCATTTAATGCCTCCTCTTCAGCTAAACCTTGGAGTTGGCCCAGCTTGAGGAAGAACAGCTGTTTGGAAATGGCAATGCTGATCTTACATTTGTGAGTCTGGCATTGCTGTAGACATGTCTTCTGTTTCTCAATGCTGCATCAGGTCAGATTGTTCTTCAGGTCTTTCCCTGTGAGAACTTTTCTCTCTTTGTGGCTCAGAAACAACAGACTAGAGGATGAGCAGACTGCAGGGTTTTTTTGGTGACCCTGTTTACATTTGAGATGTGAAGTGAGTGAATTACCAGGAGTATATTGCCCAATGTCTGAGTGATGCTCTGAGCCACCACTTCAAGTAGAACTGGAAGAAAACACCTTAACTCTGTGTGAATTTCCAGTGCCTGGGCTGGGGAAAGCTCTGGGGCTAGCTGCAGGAAACAGTGACTCTGTACAGGTAATAGCTCTTTATCAGTTGTACCTTTAACTAACGAGCCCCATGGAACAAAATAACATTATCATCTGGTACTGTTACTATCTGCTGCTTTAATAATAATTCACCAGATGATTTCCTTATTACTTTAATAAGGTGTTATTTCTCTTTGCAATATACCTACAGTGCTTCTGTTCCTAACATTATGTTCTGAAGTACCAGAAAACAATCTACAGTTTTCTCATCAGAAGAGAGACAATTAACAAATAAGAAAGGAAGTAAACAGCCTGCAAATTTTGAATCTGACAGAATACCAAACTAATTGAGTGCAGAAGTGGAAGAGCACAGAAATGACAACTGAGCCATGAGTGTATATGAAAGCATGTTTGTGGGGCTGCAGTTGCTTGTTCCATAAAATGTGAGTGGCTGCACTGCATTTAGGATTCTGAGAAAGATGAGAAATCCTTTTTGACACATTAGATGAGTGTCTTAAGCTTCAGGGTAAAAAGTTACATTTGGAAGATTAAAAATTACAGTCCTATTAGAGGCACTGAAGTGAAACATGATGACTCTTTTAAAGGTCTCTATCACAACTCCATTGATATTTTGCCGCTTTAATTGCTGACTTTAATAAACTGGACTGTAGGAAGAGTTTTCTTTTGCCCTCAAATATTACCTTCTCTTCAGTTCTGATCATTAATAGTAATAAATAACAATAAATAAAATCAAAATGAATTTTAAACCAAAAGAGTTAATAGTTTTTTCTGACTCATGGAATCAAGCCCATAATTGCACAAAAAAAATGCAAACAGTCTCTGGTTCTTCATGGAAAGGTCTGTGAATTTCAAATGTTATTGCAATGACTATTTGTTAGACAATTTTTATTGTCTATCCTCATAATTAATTTTTTCTGCTGCTTATTCAACAAGCAGAAATTAGACTATCTCCATTGTTTGTGATGTAGAACAGTATTTGAAAGTTTACTCTCACTGAGAGTAAACATGGTTACAGAAAATTATACATGAAGATAACTACCATCACAGAAATGCCTTGCTGGAAATTCAGAGCCTGTTCTTCGCTATCTAATCCCTATAGACAGACTTAGACTTAATTCAAAACTCTTCTGCTGCATCTGACTCTGAAGCTTGTGCCCACATGAAGCCACAAGGGATGGAGAGTGCATATGTGAGCAGATTTGGTTGTAAGCAACAACCTGCAAAGCATTTTCTTGGCCAGTATCCAGCAGCTAAGAAATACACTTACAGAAATAAGAATCTCTGAAGAAGTCGTGAGCTGAAAAAACAGATGAGCTCTGCTAGGGTTTATTGATTTCCATGAGTTCTGGATTAGGCAAAATAGCAGTATGCAGATATATCAAGGTAAGGTCCAGGCTACTGTGAGCATTGCTGCATGCCTGGATCCTGGGAATAGTTAACTATTGACAGTCATATCCTGGCAAGTGGAGATTTGGACTAGTATGTCAAATATTAAACCAGTTATAGGCTCATTTTCAAAACAGGGGCCTATGGCTCTGTGCCTTATAAATCAGTCCTGATTAACCTCTGAATCTGCAAGTTAAGTTCCCATGTTTCCCTATCTGCAGCCATTATCAAACTAGTTACTGCAATAAAAGGCTGAGTATGTAAAGGATGTGTTATGTGGAAAGGCTCATACATGGCATAGGCTGAGTACTTTCAAGATCCATTTTGAAGGAAATACTTAGCACCTCACCAGTGTATTGCCAGTTATTTTGCATTTTGGGGTGAAAGTGACCTCTGTTAAGGACTGAGTAACGCAATTTTAGTGTTCTGACTCTATATTTAGAGGTTAACACAGATACTTCTTGTAAGTGCTTTAATTAAAATCTAATCCTTAAAAGATAATTTGCAGTAGGTTAGCTACAGTGGACTGCTTCCACAGTAGAAAAATCTTCAAGGTGGAAAGAAGAATAGTGAAAATGACCTTCTATTTTCTCCCTATGAGTGCAGGGACGTCTGGCTGTTATATGGGGCCCCCACTGAGTACAGACTGGAAATTCAACACAATGCAATTCTCCAAGGGAAAATGACACTCCATTCTGTTAAGCATAGGCATTGTGTGTGTTTTCTGCAGAATGAAGGGGCCTTTTTTGCACTCTGCTAGAGAAACACTTTTTCTTAGAACTACGTTTCCACCTCATTTCACTTTTAAAAAACTTATTTGCAGGGAAAACTATAAACTTTATTTGTTTTTGAAAACACTGAAACTTTTAATCAAAAGAAAGACAACGAAGAAAAAAAATAGCATCAAAGCTGGAATATTTTAATGGATGTTTTATATCTTATGCCTGTTTTTTTTAAAAGAGATTCTCTCTCCCTCGAGACAGACTTTCAGCAAAAAAGTCTGAACAGAACCATCACTTACCTTAAAAATGTAGGATGGTAACAACAATCTTAGGCTTTACTCTATAACAGTAATTTAACAAAACTGACACTCTCCTGCTGATTCACTGCTGATATGGTCTGGCTACTAGGCAATCATCTTGAGTTCAAAGCAGAGGAAAAGTTTATGGCTTTGAGGACTGCATCATGGTGTGACCAGTCCTCTGTGTTGGTGCTGGTGCTCTGCAGAAGCAGTACTGCTACTGAAAGCCTCTAGTCAGCTGATTAGGGAGTGTATCCACTCAAGGCAACCACCCTATGACACTGCAATAATGAAAGTATCACACAAGAGGAAAAGACTCACTTCTCACTTGAAGAGTTGTGTACTTGCCTTTGAACTCCTTCTCACAAATAAAAACAGGTTAAGCTTCATAAAGCACAGCATAAACAAAAAAGTTAAGTATAGAGACTGGCATACCACCCGCAGTGCCTTGTGCCCACTTGGAGACCACCATGCAGTTAGAAATATCTACAGAATAACAAATGATTAAGCTTTAGTTTGTTTCCAAATTAATTTCCCTTCACTAGAGTGTTTTGTCTTTTAGGCATGGAAAATATTTCTTTGGAACCAGGGTTTCATTCTGGAGAATGTTATCAGAGTTTGTTGGACTGGAAATAATCACCATGGAAAAAAAGTGGGAGAACACTATAAAGCATTAACTTATTTTCAATATGTTTATTTTCTCTTGAAGATACCAAACTTCTTCTGAAACAATTCCAAAGCTCCTGAAATGAAAATTTAATAGGTCAATGGTAGGAAATTTGCAAATAACTTTGTGCCAAGGAGGGGGTATGAAAATTTTCTTGCATTTGATTTGTTAAAAAATCAGTTTATGATGGAAAAGTTGGCTGAAATAATTTTGATCTCTTGCGGTTTGTACTTTCCTAGTCCATTTTATGATAGAATAACCTTTTTTGCCCATTCAGTCAACTTCTTGAATAACTGCAGATTTGATAACCAGGCTTGGGTATGGAAATGGTTGAAAGTTGTTACAAACCCCATCTTTTTAATGATTCCTTATTCAGCATTTTGTTCTGTTGAATTCTTTCCAGCATTTTTGTAGACTCTCTTACTGCGTCTGACTTAAATTTATGTCTGCTTACCCACTAAGGTAGCAGAAGGTGTTCATATATCTTGGTAAATGAATAAAAACTAGTCCATCATGGTACTCACTGAATAAACTACTTGTGAAGATGTGTTCAGAAAGTGGCAGCAGGGAACAACTGGGACTGGAACACCAAAATCTTTGAGGGAAAGACAAATGAGCTAATGAAAACTGATTAGAATCAAGCACTGTTGAGGAAACATGCAGCATAGGAATGAGAGGTATTCAAAGCAGAGACAGGCAGCACAATATCATCTGTGTTCATTACAGTGGAATCTAGGTGTCAAAAATGAAACAAGAAACTAATGTAGATCAGGAAAGTTATGAAAAGTACTATCAAATATTTGCAGTGAAACACTCAGGGTGAAATGAACCTGGAGGGAAAAAAGTGAAGTGCTGGTTTGGCTGCAATAAGTGCCATTCCTGAATGAAACATGAAACAATGCGAGAAGGCCTAACAGTCCTCCTTCACCTATTCCCTCCTCTATGCCTCCTAAAAAGGAAAGAAAATAAAATCTGAACTTTTTAAGACTGCCATTTTAAAAACCTTTGTGGAACAATAGTGAAAGAAGAAAGGGTGGCAGGACAATGTTGATGAAGTTTGATATTGCACTTTGTGAAATAGTGAATTGGCTTGGCTTGGTCCTATGGACAGGAAATAAAAGACTACAAACCAGCATGATAGGCTCCAGTGTATCTTTTGTGGGGTTTCAGAGTCTGTTTCCTATTTGATAAAATCTGCATCCAGAGACCACTTTCTCCAAAGGAGAAAATTGATACAATTTTGAGAATGGTATCTAAATCTTATAACATTGACTGTTATTTGGCTCCTTTTGGTGCTGACAGGAATCAAGAGCATCCGGTATCACACACTGTGTATGTGGATTTGAAAAATACCCTCATCTCCCTTATCGTTCTTAGAAAAATTTTCTTCCCATTCTTTAATACAATTAGTGATTTTCTGTGAGGAGTCTGTTAGGAGTATGGCTACTTCCCCTACTGGGAGAGACACCAACTCACCACATACTGTATTAGCACACAGGCATAACTTAGCTCTTTAATCATAATGGGGTCCACTGTAACCTTGTGAGTAGTTTCCAGAAGTTTAATGAAAAAAGCAGGGTTTATTATTCCGCATGCATTTTTATTGAACAAAATGTTCTGTTTTCATAAACCAATGCCAAAGAAGTTATCTTTGTCTTCAGGAGGACTGACTAAAAACTTAGTTTTCAAATATGATGTATATTTTTTTTTGCTCTTAAAATTTGTTTCCACAAATAATTTCCAGCTTTCACTCTTTTGAATTTTGTTTTGTTCCGAAGAAAGGAGTGACAGAGCTTATAATTTGCCATAGATACATATGACCCTGCCTACAGAAAATATTGTGTCTTCATCCAATGGTAACTAATGTGGGGGTTAACAGCACCTCAACCTATTTCTACAGGGGCAACCCAGGCATAGCCTACAGCAGGAGTCTTCATGCACACTTCACCATTTACTGCTTTATCCCCTGCAAGCAGCTATTGCTGACTTCTTTTTTTCTCTATCAGCCAGATGAAACATCTCATGCAAGTATGTCATTGCCTGCTCCTAGACAAGGACCAATGGAGTCTTTAAGGGTCCTATCCTTGTGACTAATTGTGAGCATCTCCAATACAGGATTTACAACTAATCTTACCACTTAATGTACCTCTAGTTTATATAATCATAATATCTGTAATGCAATCCATCTTATCAAAAAGTCAATGTCTGTGTTTTCTGGATGAATCATAGTCTCAATTCCATTACTCTAAGGAGATCAGCCTCACTGAAGATACCTAAAATGCCACAAGAGAAAGATTAATTCCACAGTAAGGTTTCATTGTATCACAAAACTAATCTATACACCTGTTCCTATTGCTCTCAAAATCTTGTTATGGGCAAACAGGGAACACAACTGACATGTAGACAGAGTAATTTATTGTTAGTCTCATTAAAGTCTTGACACATACAACAAATGGTTGTTACAAGCCCAGACACAATAATAATAACACTCATTGTCCAAAGGAGCAGAGGGAAAACAAACAATCAGACAAACAAATGAACAACCCCCACCTTATGAACAACCCCCACCTTATTAACAACCCAGTTAAAAAGTTAATTTTAAAAAAATCTGCAAAGGCCAAACGTTCTCTTACCTCCCTGGTTGTTTTACTGATATTATAGTCACTCCCTCTATGAATCACCATGTCATAACTTCAGAGTTGCTCCAGAAGAAGGGGATGAAAATATTAAGAGTCATTGATGCCCTGGATGCTTTGCCAAAAGGGGTTTGATACCTGTCACAGTGATTTCTTCTCTCTTGATCCTGCAGTCTCCTTGGGGGTTACTAATCTCATTTCCTCATGTGACTACATACATATATATATGTGACTATATATATATATATATTCTTTCTTTTCATTGCTTGTCAGTTATGCATTGTTTTTTCAGTTGTCCTTGTTGTCCTTGATTTGCAGCAGTGCACCCCTGTTGTGACAAGTGGCTGCCACTGTGACTTGTGTTTGCTGTAGGGGACATCTGATATCTGCTGGTTTTGATACTCTTCCCCAGCACATTTTATTCTAGAAGTTATGCCACAAAACATGGCTACTGGGTATAACTATTAACAACAACCATTAAGCACATCATGGCACAAAACTAAATCAAAGCTAAAACCAATCTGTGGAACAGTTACCCAGTTGCCGGATAATTGTTATCGCAGTTTAAACAAGCTAAATTGAGCTCAAGACAAATCAGCCTGTCCTGAGGTCTATTCTCTCTTACAGCTAATGGCAATTTGCATTTTTTGTGCTACAACATGGAGCTTAGGACTGCAGATGGAGATATATGTGACAGTGGATGCTGCAGCAAAGTATGGGCTGCAAAGAGAACTGAGATATGGGAAAGTATTTTGGCTATGCTATGGCTTGAGGGCCTTGTGTAAGACTCATACAACAGCTAGGATTTGAGTTAGGATGCCATTCATTTTCAGTATGCATATATGATTCAGTGACGTCATTGCACTGGACATGTCCACTGCTGAGAGTTCCTTGAGTTCGTGCAGGTTCCTTTCCTGGTGTAGTCCCAATCACATAAATTCTTCACAGAAAAATATACCAAAAAATGCAGTGAGGTCAACCTCTTTTGAAATATCCTTATCAAGGATCTTGAGTGCTGGCCTTAAGTCTTTTCTCTTTAATTGGTGGAAGCTGCCATTTGAGTAATGAACTGTGACCTTTGCTATACTGTTTTTAACTCCCAGTGGAATCCCTTAGAAACTATGTTCAATCTATAGAAAATCTATATTAACTTCTCTTGGCTAAGCTTTGTTTCTTTAAGTTCTTACTCTCTTGCTTTGCATCTTTAAAATATAAAATTATCATCTCAATCCATCTCATTTGTTGTAACAATAATGTCATCAACACTCAAGAGAGTGTTTCATTAAATACATATCATTTAGATCTTCTCTTGCTCCAGCCAATTGCTTCTGTCAGTCTGAAAACCACTGCCTATTTAATTCTCCTTACAGTAACTATCAACTTAAGAAATTTTCAGAAAATATTCCATTCACCATAAAGAAAAAATCAAGCATGTTGTGAATTTCCATCTTCTTTTTTTGCCAAAGTTACAGAAAAAAGTATCCTTCAAATAATGCCATTTCCAAATGAGTCAAGATTTTTTATTGTAGTATTTTTAGATGAACACTTTTTTTCCTGTTCAGAACAACCCACAGCTTTGAAGTTTCTTTGAATGTAAACATTATTGTCATTGGTGTGTAAAAGTAATAATTTAAGACAACAGCTCTCAAGCAGCTCTCAAAAGCAGTCTTTGTAGCATATTTTTATAGTCCACAACAGTCACCACATGATTCCCTCCTGTTTCGTATTTCAAAAAGAAGTGGCACACTCAGGAAAGAAAGAAGCAACTGGAAATCTTCTTAGGGATGAGGGTCATCAGTGGAGATTTCATGAGCCTTCAGCAACATATCAGTTAAAGGGAAGAAGAGAACAAAATAAAACTTGTATCCTGTATTTTTCCTGGCTCAATAGGTTTGGGAAAAAAAGACATTTATAGAAAGAGAAAAATAAGGTCATCAAGATTTCTCATCTCATTAAAGGCAACTAAAATACATTAAAGCCTTTTCTTGAGTCACAGATTAGTCTAAGCTATGAAAAACACTGGGAAGGTGAGGCTTTTGGAAATACCTAACAATCAGAAATAGGTGCACCCACCTGAATATCTTCTTATATACTCTCATGTGACAAAAATATTAGCCTTTGAAGTCATGTTCACAGGTCTTTCAAATTTAATCTTTTCTAAGTTTCTGTGCAAATTGTTAATCATAACACTTCCTATTATTTGTGAGCAGATATTTTGCTCTCACACAGGCAGCATGAGTGACAGGTTTTTCTCCCACCATTTTATATGAATAATGAGTTGTTTCAATGCACACATAAAAAGGACATAATTCAGAGTTAGTTATCATTTCCAGACTGTGCTTTATCTATTTTTTACTGAGTAGAAAATGAGACCATAACTTACTGCAGTAATTTCTACTTCTTTTTTGTTTCAGTATTTTTCAACAGAGTATTTCCTCTGAAAACTATCTTAGAACATGCAGTCAGTGATGGTATTTTTTAATATTTTTTGTTGTTGTTTATTTTGTTTGTTTGTTTCATTTTATTTTCAGTTTGATTTAAAGAAACTGTTTCTGGAAAATTTGAATTTAAATTCTGAGATTTGTTCTATATAATTTAGAAGAAATATATGCTCTTGTTTTCTCAGTTTAGCATTATATGATGTCTTTCTTGAGTACCAAGATACTCTTTCTTGAGTATCTTTCACCAAGACAAGGTGAAAGATATATGCCTGGAATTTAAGTATAGAAAAATGCATCAAAACTAAGGCAGAGACCCATTTGGAACTCTAAGATGTTTAAATGCAAAGAAGTTTTGGCTATTGCAGAAGCTATGTACACTGAAATTTTTTCAAATTTTTTTTGTACTCCAACTACTCTGAGTTACTTTGTGCATTATTTACGAACTTAGTCATGGTTGTTGAGCTAAGGTTACCTTGTTATTGCGTAGTTTGGTGAGTAATTAACTTTGCCACATACGTTATGCCTACTGCTGCAATTCCAGAAGCATATGGAGAGGAAACAATGTTCATTGTTGATTTTTTTTTATTTCACTCTGTAGACACATGTATTTTTTCACCTCAAGTTGTAACATTCATTCTCCACCGCTTTATGCCTTGCATAGCTACTGATAATTACACCTGTGTACCATGGGAGCTTAAGCTTTTTTGTCAGTGCAAGAAAGTGACATCCTCAACCCTGCACATACAAAGGAGAGGAAAAAAAAAAAGAAAAACCATATGAAACACAACAAACCCACAGGAACATCCGACTTCACTTTTATTTGTCACTATTTTGTCAGTATGTTTTCAGTACCAGCTGCCAGAACTAACAGAATCTCTTGCTGTTATGTAATTACCCAACTGATACACAAAAGATTCAGCTCTTCTCCCTCTAAATAAAGAAGATGGAGAAACTAACTAAAAAGTGCTCTAACAAGTTACTTCGATGAATCATCTAAAACTGGTACCCTTTTGCTAGAAATTGAGTAAGGCTAGGTGCTTCTGAAGATGCAAGAAACACTAGATAATGATGAACTAACTTGTCATAACGACCAATTAGTCTTTGGCTTGTGAAATGAAGCTGTAAGGATGGTATTCAATCACGTTATTTTTTCAGACACCTTTTTTCATCCTGCTTTTCCACCTGCCTTGTTTCTATACAGCAGCACTGATTGAGCTCATTATCTTCATAAATGTCTACTGTTCTGACCCTTGAGAATTTCTTTGCCTTTCTATGTCAAAGAAGTGTATTTATAGGCTAGTTATGCAGTATGTTAGTGACAGGTCTTTTTCTCTGTTTCATGTTGAATAAGTAAGTGATAAAAATTCATGTAAAATAGAGTCAGCAAAACTGTACAACATGTTGCCTTAAGGAAAGGGGGAAAAACCTTTCCAAGACAACTTCACGTGGGTNGGAGAACAAGGGAAGGGAAACATCTTCTCTCCCCACCTCAGGAGAGCAAGAGAGGGAAACCCCCCATTTGCAAGCAGAGCTCCTCTGAGCTCTTCCACCCCCGCCTTTCGGGAGGGAACACCGGGCAACACACCAGGCTGAGTAGCAGAGAGTGTGTGCGTGTGTGTGAGAGAGGAAAATATCAATAGAGTGTAGGAGCTGAAGAAAGCAGAAAAAACCTCTTCTACGTGGCAGCATACTAATTTTATAACTCTACTCAATTATCATATCTAAAGATTGTATCCAATCTAAGATATGTCCATGCCCAGAACTTCCCTTGGTTCCGCCTCATGGGACGCCTCTCCTAGAACTGAGTTGGAGGTCTTAAGACCTTTTTCCCTTATTGGACCTTCTCCAAGGTTGCTGGGCTTTGCTTTCTTCTTTTGATTGACATGGTATTTAGTTGCCTTAGCTGTGGTACATGTTTTCCTTGCACAGTGTTCCAGCTATTATCTGACCCTTAAGACAACTAACACAGGGTTAGAGGTTGCAAGCTATGCTATATGTGAGAAACTACCCAGAAGTATAAAAATCTACAAATTCATGAAAACCCTAAGGCATCAGGAACATCAGGAAACTCAGGTACAGACATTTCTTCATCTTATCCAATGATTTCCACCTTTTGATATTAGAAATCATATAATCATTATCATAAACATCAACTTTTATGCCTCAGTACTCCCACAGGGAAGCTGTTCTTACTTTCATGCTTATGACTGTAAATTTATTTATGGGCAGTTTTTATCCCTTTGACAAGTCTTTTTTTTTTTTTAATAGTTTTCTCTTCAGAGAAGCTCACAAGATGCTCTTGGATCCTCACTCAGTCTTTGTTTTACTAAAGAAGTTAAGGTTTCCTAACCTCTCATCAGAAGATCATCCCACAAACTTTATTTTTCCTTACCTGATTTGAAAATGGTTTCTGCTAGGACCTGGAGATTTATGAAAAATCCTGTTAAGGTTTTTTCAGCTTCTAATAAAACATTTCAGTGGCATCCACACATCTACTAGAAATAGTTTGTCTAAGCAGAGTCCTTAGGAAACTGCATTTATTTTTTCTTCTTTTTGTTGCTTTATTGCTCTTTGGTGTGTCTATAACTCATTCTAGAAAATCTCATTCTGTTTCCCTGTTTACCATTTTCCAATATTTAGTTAATTTAACTTTATTCGCTGATTTTTTTTATTTTATTATTATTACAGTTTTATTCTTTCTGTTTTTATTGACATTCTTTGCTGTGTGCAAGTCTGAAATGGTTCTCTTTTTTTTTTTTTCCTTTTCTTTTTCAAGGTTCAGGTTTTGGATAGCTAATAATAGTCCTAATAAAATTCCAGGTGGCCTTTCCTTCAACTCCCAAAGTTTCTCAATATAGTCAACATTACATTTCTCTTCTTTTATCAAAGGTTCCTCTTTGGACCTGAATAATCTCAATTACAGATTTACCTTTATTATTTAATTTAGTTTAGATCAAGTTAAGTCCAGATCATTCTGCTTGAGTTAATTTTCTATAGGCAGTTTTTCTACATTGTCCTCATTACTTGCCAAAACTAAATTTTCTATTTTTTTTCAGCTAGTATCTGAGAGTCAATATTCCTCATGCTATTCTGTCCAGGCACACTTGTACCCAAATTACTATAACTTCCATCTCTATACCTGGAAAATCATATCCTTGCAGAAAAAAAAAAAAGAAAAGGTTGGTACTTTATTTCTTAATCAAGTCCAGATTCAAGGCTCAAGTTTCAGTGTCAGGGACTCACTGAACGTGAACCCCTCTACTGTAATGAGCTTTGAAAACACAATCAGACCAAATTCAAATACAGAAGCCATGGATGTTGCATTTCCTATAGATCATCAGTTGATCAACACTTTCTATTTAATGGTACGACTCCTTTCCATCATTCCCAAATCAAGGCCAGTGCCAAATAGAATGGGAACAGAAATAGCAAGTGATATTTTCATTACAGCTGCATTCAATTATAATGGCTCATTATTATAAGGTATTTTAGGTTGTATTATTATAAAATGCTAGGTCATGCAAATGCTCCCGCTTCAGTGATTCTGACAGAATATTGACTATCCAATATTCTATTCCAGTACTTTTCATAATTATTTTGACTTAGAGTTCTTTAACTAATTTATATTTTCCCTAAACAGCAGTCCTTTATGACTGACTTTTGCCTTACACTCCTGCAGTTAGCTCTCACTTGCTCTTCAGACACAAAAATCAATAGAAGTTCTGCATGGGTAGTTCATGTCAGAGACTTTGCAAATCCTCACGTTTTCCAGTCAAACTTCTCAGTAGGTGGAGTCCATATCAGTGGTAGGGGCTAGGATTGGCCCCAGAGCTGCAAAATAATCTTCTAATTTATTTGTACATTTATCACTGTAGTACATGAACACCTTGCATGTTCCCTCTGTAGATTTTTATATACATACTTTACAGTGAATTTAGTTGGAGAAACTACACTTGGTTTAGCTGTTAATTGCTGACAGACATGACAAAAAAGTAGTTGAGGCAGATATAATAGGAGCACAATATAATGCTATCTGGCTAACAATTTTAGGGGCCACCCCTAATAACTGTGCTCTACCAGGCTATCTCATCGAAATACTGTTGTGAAGAGTGTTTCCCTTTTCTGTCAAAGCAGAGCTGGGGATGTGATCAAAGAGGACCTGCAGCATTTATTAATGTAGTGTTACAAGTCAAATGTTTCCATTTTCCCAGGAAAATAAAAAGAACTGTCATTACAAGGGTGCAAATTCCTGGTTAAAGCAAAAATTAGGGGACAGAAGCCCTGGATTCTCTTCCTGTTGCCAATAAAGTAGACGATTATGATTTCAGACTTACCATTTCTAGTCTAGTTTGCAGAGATTCCATTAACTTTAGCTGGAGCAGGTGTGCTCAACACCTTTGAAAATAGGCTTCGTAATTGTTTGTTCTCCAGTTTCCCTATTGTAAATGAGGAAATAAAAACCAAGATCTAACTCACTGTTTGTAAAGAGCACTGAAATGTCCATTTAAATACAAAAGGCATAGCAACTACTCTGGCAAAGCTGTCCTTGCTGAGCTTAGCTACACATAACAGATGTAATATTTCAAGGAATGATAGATATAATGCTGTACTCCTCCTATTACTGATCTTGCCCTTGCCCTTGAATTTTTTCAGGCTCTAGCTCCTTCAAGCCTCTGAACTAAAAGGTCCTTGATGTACTCTGCTGCAAATAGCAGGCTCTCATGAAGTAGGTTTTAAAACAACAAATCAGTCTGCAATGGCTGCTCATTTCATAAAACTCTTTAACATTTTAGGCTGTAAAATTTTTTTTTATATTTCACAAGCTGGCTTTCAGAGCTTTCAGATTCCTGATTTGCAGGGAGAAGTTAGTACTACTATCCCAAAGCACTTGTGTAATATTAGGCTGATAAAATTGCTTTAGATTTAATAATATATAAAGGGATAGATCATTCATCCCTTTGTGCTAACTGGAAAAAATACAGACCCACCATTTGTGAAACAATATTTGTTAGCAGATTATCCATTATCACACAATTAACTTATTTCACTTAGGATCTGTATTCAATTTTACTTTGCAAATAAGAGATAAAAATACATCTGTGTATCAGGATTTACTCAGTAACTCTTTGTGAGGATTCTTTGCTGAGAGCTACTCTATTTTGCAGGGTTGTATTTAGGTTTTTATGCACTGCTGCTGCTGCTGCACCAAATGTTTAACTGTTTCAATCTCTGCAGCAGAAATGTTTTATATAGCATGGTGCCTTCCAGCTATCTGCCTTTCTCCTTGCTTTGCTGATGACATCTTCCGTGATGGAGGAAGGGAAGGCAAACCATCACATCACCATCAAATCACAGAAACCTGGTGCAGTTGCAGCTGGATATCTGCTGTCTCTCTGAAGGTTTTTTCCAAGCAGCCCAACCAAGCCCCTGTCATTTTGCCACAAGTGGGCAGTAATTAACTGCTAATTGAAATTACAACAAGCTCAGCTTCCTCACTCCTGACTGAGACTCATAATCCTCAGATTGCCCTTTCTTTGGCCCTACCTGACAATCTGCTCCAGGAAGGAACCTGGTAGTTAGAGCCAATTTGCCCCAACGTTCTTACAGAAAGAGATTTAATAGTTTGCACAGGAGTTTGGGAATGTGTGTTTTCTGTTTGAGGCTTGGGGCAGAGTGACTCCCAAATTCACTGCTATTCCTTGTTCAAGCCTCGAGTTCTGCTCCAAGCAACTTAAATAAGAAACCTGAGAACTGAGTTTACATAACAGGGTATTTGCAATATTGAAATTACTGCCTTTCTGACACAGATTAAAAACTTCAAAAACCCCAAGATAAGCAAACCAACGTATTTTTTTGTATGATTGGCAAGGTTTTTGAGTCCAATGCTGCGTGGTGCTAATACATCTTGTTTGTTGCACTTGCTATTTTAAACAATGAAATACCTGCTTCTAGTAAGTGGGATGATATCTGAAAAGGTATTTTTCAAGGCCAGATTCTTGCCTTTTTTTCTTTGTGGGAACATTGTCACCATGTTCTTTTGGAAAACTGAGTATGGTTTTACCTCACTTCAGGCTCTTTTTAAACTAGGAGGTAACTTATGACTGTATCACATGACAGAAAATACTTCATAACAAAAAGCCATATGTAAACATGGCATACCTCCCTTGACACATACCAGCAGGGTGAATTAAACATTAAGAGAAATTTGTCTCATTTTAAGTTAGTGCATCTTGAAATGTGCTGACAGCAGGCATTGGAAGCTTCCAGACTCCAGGCAGGAGGACAAAAGAGCTGGAGTAGGTGAGAGATGAACCTGGATAATGACTGAGCCATGAGTGTCTGCAAAACTGTTTCTAGGAAGCTAGAATATATGTAGTCCAAGATGGAAAAAATGGCAGTTTTCATGGCAGTGGGAGACTTCAGTCCCAAGATGAGGTTTATCCAGAAGGAAAGTCTAGGCCAGCAACAACTTCCCCTGGTCAAGAAGTTCCCATTTAGCTTCTGTGGGAACAGTAACTTTTTTCCTCATCCTGCTATGGACATTTATCTGTCACTGCTCTGCTTATAAAGATGTCAGTTGTCAAAAAAGCCACATGAAGCAGTCTGTGGACAGCCTGCACACACAGAGGCAAGATACATGAGGTGGGACATTTCCTACCTCTTGAGGCTGCCTGGGTCCTCTCTCTGTCCATGCAGGACGGGGCACATCTGGGCTCTGTGGTCTACTGAAGAGTGTTTTGTCAGCTGGCTGTGCCAAAGCCCTTCTCTGCATGGAAAAGGGTTTTTGATCCAGTGTGATCAAAAAATTCTCAGTGCATCCAGTAATCAAGAAAATGTTATTCTGAAGTCAATCCCACCACAGTCTCACGTCTCATTTGCTCTTCTGACCACCTCTGCTCATTGAGCAGATGTCTTCAGTGATCTGCTTATGGTGATGCGGCCAGAGTACTGCTTCAATTTTGCTTGCAAATAGGCAGCAACAGATGGTGCAAAGGAGGTAGGAGAGTTATCTCCCACTAAGGGGAACAGGGCCTAAGACTAGCAAATGGTCCCCTTTTTTTTTCTTTTCTTTTTTTTTTTTTCCTCCTTTTTTTTCTTTATTTGAAAGAAAGGCAGTTCAGGCAATTTTAATATGAACCAAAACAAATGGTAAATAAATAGACAACCAGATAAGAAAAAGCTAAGGTTAAAGAAACACTGGAAGGAAGCAAAGAGGTTTAGATGAGGCTTATTTGCTGTCAAAAAAGTGCAAAGATTGCATAAAAGGAAAAAAGAAAGTAAAAAAAAGAGAATGGTTTCAAATGCATGTAGGCAGTCCATGTGAAATTTTATGTGGCTACTGAGGAAGAGAATAAGTCAAGTAATTGAAAGGAGAAATGAAATTGCAAAGGATAACAGGATTTCAAATTAAGTGAACAAATTGTATGGGGGAGGTGTATAGATGATACAACACAATAGCTTGAATTGGCAGACAGCCTACAGCAGTGGTTCTTAGTGAATGGCTCTTCATCTCCTGTGGCAAATTGAAGATAATTCCAGCATTTCATAGTCATTTTGCTTTTATTATCACCAAAAGTTTAGGCCAGTATTCTATTACCTTGAATGTTTTTATGGTGCCAAGTTGAGCTGGACAAGAAATGAACTTGATGATAAACTTGCTGACTCTGAAGAAGATAAAAGAAGAAGGCAAGGTTTTTAAGATTGTTAGGCATTTAAGAAAATGAAAGAATAAAAAATATTGAAATAATTAATTTGGAATTGAACAGAAAATATTTCATTTTGTTTTAAATAATTTTGGATCTTTCTAAACTTTCTTGAAAACAATATGTTAATGAAGAGACTAGCAATGCTATTTCAAGAGATCACTATTTTACATTTTAAAATGTAAAATAATTATGACAATTTTGAAGCAAAACTTTTGTATCAATGAGCAGTTTTTTCCTGTTTCAAAAAATCTTGCCTCTTTGTATTGTCCCAAATAGAAGTTTCTCCTGATTTGGATCACAACCCAGATTAAAATGTGTTGGTTATTTGTACATTCACTGACAATTCTGAGTCAAATTTGGTGTCAAAAGCCCAAGCTGTAACTAGCCTTTGAAGCCTAAATTTTTATGACAATGACTTGAATGTGTCTAAATCTGTCAATACACAAGCCTGTGGTCCAGCAAATGTGAAAAAAATAGGAATAAATTGAAGTAGAGAGAACTGAATAAATCGAAATAAGCTACCAGCTAGTATGGTGACTGTATTAGTCTCATGGTCAGTTGTTCATATTCTTCTTACCTCCCAAATAAATCTGCTGCTTAAATTTGTGTTTGCTGCACTCAGTGCAACATGAAAAAACCCATTTTTTGCCTCAGAATTCTATGTCTCAAGAAGTACAGTGTGTTGTGTGACAACATCTATTAGGTGTTACTCTGCATCCAAGGTTTGAAGCAACATCCTCGTTTTCTTTCCTGCCCTTCTTCCTGCACTTCCTTATGAAGATGTTTTCCTTGGAAGTGTTGCTCACTACTCATTGCCAATGTAAAAGTTTTACTCTGCAAATGAACGTCAGCTCCTGTGACTTGACAGATGACTATCACAGACATTCGGGAACATGAGGCAAAGTGGTACAGACTATAATGAGATCATGTAAAATTCAATGCAGCATATTAAACACAACAATTTTAAAATTCATACATTTAATTGGCAGCCAAATGCAGCTCTTTCTATGGAGGTGATATGTGCTCCTGGCTTTTGCTTTTCTTGTGAAAACTGTCAGTCACATTCTGAATCAGCCTAGGTTTATGCTTAGCTTTATCAGGCAGACCAGACACAGCACTGAAAGGCATTACTGTAGTCTTTTGGTAAATGAAAGTGTAGATAACCATCTCGGATACCAGTTGGGAAAAAGGTACTGATGCAAGTAGCTGAAGGCTCTATTGACCACATAATTCACATTTCTCATGGAGGAAAATATGATCCATGAATTGTTTTAGACTTTCTTACTGATAAAACAGCAAGAATTTTGCTGATGAGCATAGGAAGCAGTAATAGATAACTATATGTGCATACACAGTAAAGAAAAAAGATTTGCATTTTATCAACAGAGTAAAGGATTAAAAATGTAACCCTGGATGTTTTGCAAATTACAACAGTGTGAATGGAGAAAAATGTAACTTTTGTATGACAATCACAATATGAATGATAATACAGAAGATCATTTGTCCCTTCTGTATTAGCTACCTGCTGCATCTGTGGAAGCCATTTCAATCACAATAGTATAAAATAATTTCTAATAAAACAAATCTGAACAACCTGCCTGAATGTTCAAGGTGATTTGACACCTTTTGGACCATGAGGTATTCAAGGATTATGGTACTTCTAGTGGTGGATCTCCTGTTCACTGCTACATGACACCACATTTAATATGTCGTTTCTTGAGTGGGGCATCTTAGCAGTGTCCTGCTGCGCTAGCCAGACTGCTTGGGCTAGAGGCGTGCGTCACAACAAAATTGTTTCAAACCTTTTGGTGAAAAGACAATAAGAAAACAGGAAAAAGTCCTTTCCTATTTGGACCTTGTTTAAGCAATTTTAAAACCAAAGGTAAATATTTAAACAGGCTTCATGTCATTTTTAGAAAAATGGTGTAGAATAGTAGTCTTCTCCCTTCCTTCTTCTTCAAAATCATGTGACCAGGGTGACAAATATATTCCTTGGCTGCTGAACAGGATAATGATGATGAATCATTGTTCTTTGATGAAAAGCAATCCAGGAAGACTTGCTGCTGTGTAGTTGAAAGAGGTCAGTATGTTTATAAAGTGTCCATCAAGAAAGACTTGTTAAGGATTCAGCCTCCATTGTCAGTCTTCCTTTATTTGATTTCTTGGATAGTTTTGCAATTATATACAGTATGATATAATTGCTTGTGGAGCAAAGAGACGACTCAGTATGAGTTAGCAGCAAAGCTCAGTTTATTAACGACGTTCTTACAACTATACTGTTCTGGCCTGTGCACGCGACAAGGTTCAGTATGTGTCTTATCCTAATTGGCCCGCACCCACTGTCCACGCGTCAATCTCTGCGTTGCCATTGGTCACCTGGTTCAGTTCATGTTCTTGTTCCTGACCACAGGCATCCTGTTTATTCTTTCGTATCGGGGCTCATTTCTTCTTCAACAGAGTTCATGGTTGTGTCACAGGCATGCTTAGGCCTCTGTTTCCAATAGGCCTAGGTCGGCAATACCTTGCCCGTGTCCTTTGTCTGCCAACCATTCCTCTGCATATACATATTTACATATTTATAGTTTCAAAGCTGGGAATGATCTATGATACTTTCCCCCGGTAAACTGTGTCCCAGGGAATAAGCCAGAGAGCTGGTGGGGAAAGGGAAGCAAAGAATTTTTTGAGGGAATTTTTTGTGAGAAAGGATGCTAGTATATTTAGGGACAAGACTTGCAGTGATAAGCTCGAGTTTGCTAAAAAATGTGATCACTGACACAGAGATAATACAAATGTTGTTGGAAAGGTGGATTTACAAGCCTCAGCCAAAGTCAGATCAATAATTCAAAAGTTTGAAACTGTTGGAAAAGCTGCCAGGTATGTCACCTGGTGTGTGCAAATGACCAAGAGGAGATTGTCTTCACAGGAGAAGAAACCTGTCTCAGATTGTCTGGATTGCCTGGGACAGGAGGTGGAACTGATTTTAGCACAGCCTAAATTTGAATCAGTCAGAAGGTGAAACTTAGACAAGGAGGGACAGTGTTGTCGAGAGACTGAATACCAAAATTTTGGGAATGAATAACTTCACTGAAAGGTACTCTGGGTATATAACATGGCTCTAGGTCCAGCCAGGGGAAAGGGCTGTAGAAGGTGGTCTAACCCATGCTCGGGGTGAGAACCACAGTGGCCAGTCAAGAGACCCCAACCAGTTCTCCATCCTTTCTGCATACTGTCTGGTCTGTGGGTTAGTGCTCTGAAAGTGCAACATCAAAGCCCTGCTTTGTGCCAGTTCCTGAGGCCATATTCTCTGGTGGATGAACTATCGAGCACAGAAGTAAGGAAAGGTATTTATGGTTTCTCTGAAACTGCTGAAACAAAGTGGTTTTACTCAGTTGAGCCAGTTAGGAGTGGCCATTGCCTCTTTCTCTTTACTCGATTTTCCATGTAGATCTTCAGCAGCATCTTTTCAGGTCCTGTGTCCAGGGTGTACAGATACACTGACTGGGCAAGTTTCCTATGACTTGGTATGTGCAAGATCTCAGAATAAGCCCAGTGAAGATACCCCGTTTGCCCAAGCACCTGGCGTGGCTCATCCTTCCCCAGAAAGTGAGGTAGGTATTATGATTGAGAGACCTACTTAAAGCCTAAGCACCACTGGGATAACTCTCATCTGAGTGACTTTTCTATCACTGTAATATAGCTCTGATTTCCATGAGAGTTCCTTTCTGGTCCTGAGCAGAATGTACCATATCACCCAGTTTGCTGTCCCTTGCCAGTGATTATGTGATCACTCAGAATTTTTTGGCTCAAAGTATGAGTCATTCCATGCTTCAAGATTCCATCCTTATTTGTGTATTGTACAAGGCACAGTTGGAAAGGGTGGGAGGCCTAGGGAAGCTCTATCCAACTCCCGTTAACAGATGTACTCATACAGCAGCAGACTGCTTGACTTTCTGCTTATCATCTTAGACCTTGCTGTCCTGAATGACCATATGGGATGATTGATGACTTTGCTTTATTTACTGAGATGAAAATTATCAGACTCAACTTTAAATAGAGCTGGGTGGAGAACATCTGAAATTGGCCAAACCAATTTGACAGGATTCCAAAGAAAAGAAAGCTCATTTGAATCTTTCAGAAAAGTATTGTTCTTCACATCTGCTACAGTAATTATAAGGCAAAGTCTGAAGGAACAGAGATGGATGTCCGCAATCCATAAGTTTGGAAGTGATTAGTTCTAGAACATTTTACTGCTCTAGGCTGACCATGAAAGGAGGGTAAATTTTATCATATCTTTTTAATTCCATTATTTATTTCTTTATTAATTATATGCAAACACTGTTTATAGTGCTCGGTAGTAGGACAGCACTGGGTAAGGCAGTTGAGCACAAAAGAGGGAAAAAACTAAAATCTGTCCTGTGATTACATGGTTTACCTAGATTTAGGAATACAATTGCTGGTCTGGGGACAGTATCCAGCTCAGAATGGCTCTAAATATCTGCAGATAAGTAGGTCAGAGGATGCTTCCAGAAAAGAATCTCTGCATCTCACAACTTTTCCCTGTATATCTATCAATTATGAGAAACAGGATATCAGCCTAACTTGACTTCTCTGGCCCAAGCTGACAGTTCTTCAGGTATGTGAACAGCTTAGATTTTTCAGAAACTTCAAAGGGGAGCTCCATAAGACCTAACTGATTTTACAGTGCTAAATTCAAAATCATGCTGTCTCCAAGCAAACATACACTAAATGACTGAACATTAATGTACCATATCAACCAGTATGCCTACTAGATAATGACACTGGCAGTACCTCACATATATTCTTCCAAATAAAATGCAGTGTATCTCCAAAAGGCATTTGAGAATCTGATCTGAATATTTACTGGCAAGGTAATCTTTCTGTTTCATCCAACTGTTTCATAGCTCTGGAGCATATTATTTCCCTTGTCTTCCTCCCTAGCCCTTATAAAGCTGACTTTATAAAGAACCATTTTTCAATATTGTAGTACTTTATTAATGGAGTCTTAAACAATTGACTGTCTGGCTTCTCATTTTGCATTTTAGCCTGACACATGCACAGTTTTTACTTTATATCCTTTATAGGATTTTGCATACACTTTTGAAGAAAAAAAAAAGACATTTATAATTCAGGATAAATAAATTTTTTAGTGAGGACAAAAAGACAGTTACTGCCATCACATGCTTGTAACTCACAGTTATGGTATCAGGAAGCAACTGATATGTATGTGGTGCTGGGTACTACTTGCTGAGTGTGAGGGTGTCCCTGCCTTATGGTAGATGTTCTGAGTATTCTCTGAGTCAGTTCAAGATCACTGTTGATGAAAGCATAGGCATTCAAGAAACTGAGTAGGTGACTAAGTTTGACTGCTAGAACTTTCATATTTCTAATGCAAAGGTAGCTGGTTTAAGCCTGCTGTTTAGTGTCCTCAGACTATCACAACTACAACTATGACAGTCACATCTTGTTCTCTTTCCTCATGAAAGGAGATGACCACACTGACAATTATGCCATGCTCTACTGACCATTAACTCTAAGCAAGTTATCGCAGGTACCAGAAGTCATCTCACTGCTGCAGCATAGAGATCCACTCAGGTTGATTTTTCCTGCTTCTCAGCAAGTTTTTTGGCAAAGAAATTTTCACACGGCACTCTGCTCTTCAGATGACCAGACCGGTTTGGTGTTAGTGTGGATATCAGTGTTCATAGTGTGCTCCAGAAAACCCTGTGAACTGAGCACCTCCTGGCCACAGAGGCAGCCACACTCTGAGATGTGCTAGCCAGAGTACACACAGCAAGGCGAGGGATGTGAGATCAAATATAGGCCAGCCGGTACAAGGGAGACAAGTAAACTCGAGTGTTGTTTACAGAGGTCCACCAAAATGGTGGGGTCTGGAGCGCTTGCCCTGAGAGAAGGGGCTGGGTAATATGGGCTCAGCTACCCTGTAGAAGGGAAGACTTTGGTGAGGAGTTAACAGCAGCCTCCCAGTCTCTACCAGTGTGGTATGATAGTGCCAGGCTGGTCACATTGGTGCATGGTGGGAAGAAAAAGGATGATACAAATAAAGTTGAAAGGGAAGTTCAAACAGATGTGAAACTAAGCTTTTTCATCCTGTGGGCAGCCAAGGGCAGGAACATACTGCTAAGGGTTGTTGTGTCATCTCCATCCTTGGAGGACTTCACAGGCTGACAGTACCCACCTTTGACCCCAGCACTGACTCTGATTTGAGAAAGGTACTATACTAGAGACCTTCTGAAATCCTTCCCAGCCTGCATGGTCTTGCTTTAAGAGAGGTGATGGATTAATGAATTCTGTTCCAGTTTGCATAACTAGGGTTAAATGCACCAGGCTTGACTAACAGGATGTTAGGATGTACAGTTTTGTGAGCAACTCAAGTAGATCTGTGGCTAGTGAATTATGGTTAAGTCTAAATGGACCAAACTAACCACAACTTCAGATTTCTCTTTAGCTTTATTAAAAATTTAAATTGTTAAAATTAAGTATTCTGAACTATTTTGGTATCTCTTTCTTTCTTGACCTTTTAAAAACTAAAATAATCTATCTTTTAGATGGAGAGTAGTATCTGCCAGAAGACTGAATGGCGATTAAGGAGACCCAGTTTGTTGTTTGTTTTTCTTTTGCTCAGGTCTTCTGCGTCCTGTTGATGACAATTAGCAGGATTATAACTATTCAACTGAAAAATTTCTTCTGGTTCATTCTGTACATAAGCTAGTGCTAGCTTTTGAGAGGAGAAAGCTGCTACCTTACTCTTGGGAATTTATGTGGAAAGCAATGTAAGAACAGCAATTTTAAACTTTTATTTTAGAAGCTCTAAGTGATTTCTGTAGCAAAATATGTTTCAAGCTCCTAATGTTTTTTCCTGTCAAGATCAGAGTAGAAATAACACAGATTCTTGCAAGTAAAATGCAAAATAAAAAATCCAAACCCATGTCTGCCTTTACACACACTATATATCTTTGTATAGCTTTGTATTACATAACTGGTTTTGCCTATTTCTATTACTACTGTTATTGCTATTGCTACTGCTGTTAGTATAGCCATTATGATTAACAGTTACTACTTTTTCCCTCATTTAGCATGACCTCAGGATGATTTTCAAAATTGACATGATTTCTGAGTCAGTAAAAAAGACTTTAGAAAACCACAACAGCTCCTTCAATGTTTGATAAGCTAAATGCCAACTTTATTATAGACTCATTATATTTTAAATTTGAAAAATCCTGTGCATGTCAATCAGCTTTCATCTGAAAGTAAGATGTCTACATTTTTTTAATGATACAAAATTTTTAGCAAAATATAGAAATACAGAAGAGATGCAGAAGTCTGTGGCAGTGTTAGAGTATGAGCTTTTTGTGGGCAGATGTTCCCTGTGTGAAGTGGGGTTTCTGCTGAGGTTGTTACCTCTTTACCTGCTCACCCAGTCTCTCTCTGCTTGCTGCCCCTGTCCTACTGGAGAGCGCTGTTCTGAGAATACAGGATGTCATTAGCGCCTGGTCAGCGCCCAGGGAATTCTGCAGTATTACTTTGAAGAGTCAATGAAGGGGGTTAACACTAGCTCATCTGACTTTTATCTGTGGTGATTAAGATGTGCTCAGCCTCCTCCTTGCAGAGCTGTGAACTTGGCAATCTCCTATGGATGGGTGGCAATGAGCAATGTGGAAGCAGTGATATTTTCAGATGGTACTGTAAAAGGTATGGGAGATATTGGGCCAGGAAGATGAGCATTTAGAAACCTTTGAACTCTGTAGGAGGCATATATTGATATAATAACATGCAAAGCAGAACACAGTGAGCCTGTTATTCAGGCTGATCTGTTACTTATTTAATTCTGAGCAATCAGTTTGTCAGGGGAAATTTCGTTAGTGGACTAAACTGTCTCTATAATATTCAACTCCATGACTTTTGGTTTTGGTTCTAAATGTCTATGAAACTATAGTAAAATGGCTGCAGTGTAAATGTTGATGAAGGCAATATGTCATTTATTATGAAAATACTTGGATCTGGAGCCACTCTATCCTGGCCCACACAATGAATGAAGTCATGGGCTTCTGAGTAATGCATAATATCAATGTTACCTATTCATCACTCGTATAGACAGTTGTGCTTGATTGGCTTTGGCACTAAAAGAAAACTCTCCCGTATGAAGAAAACCTGTCTATATCAACAAGAAGGTTCTGATAATAAAGCCCATGGTGGTACTCATCTTTTCACATGAAACATGAAACACCAGATACACTAATTCCCTCATCTTTCACAATGCAGACTATCATCTTCCAGCTGCTTACCAGTTTATTTTATACCCTTTGTCATATTTTCCATACACAAGCTTTCTCATTAGGAGATATCTTAGAATTATTTCAGTCTGTTATGAGTGAAATAATAACTCAGGCAGCTTGAGATTTCTTTTTCTCTGACCAGGTTAGACAAGTATTTGAACCTTCTCTGTAACCCTTTGATAGATGCCTCTTTGATGACCACTAAGAACTAAGCAGGCTGTATATTTGACTCTGAAATGCTTTCTAAATGATCTTTAGAGAGAAAATGATTATGTTTAAACATTAGAAATAAAAGTTGCCAATACTCGCAGATGTTATCCACATCAATTTCTGTAGATTAAACATGTGTATCAAGGTGTTTCCATCTCATGTTTTGTCCCAGCATATGGGCTCTACTAAAGCAAGCAAACACTTCAGCAGCGTAACATGGCATGCTACAGAGCAGTGCAGGTGTGTACTACTATACAAATAGATGGCAGTGTAAAACCCCCAAACAGATAGTGAGCTTGACTAACTTGATAGAATCCCATATGAAAAGAGGCTAACTAGTCCCTCGATCACTCTTGTGATCCATAGTGTTTCAGCAGTTTTGAAAGTTGCTGGCTTGAATGTAAGCCTAAACACAGCAGTTTTTCATTAGCAGTTGTTACCTCCATATAACTTCTGCCTCCACCCAAGATGTTAAGGCACAAAAAATATTCAGAGGTGGACAAGGTCCTTTTCATTTAGTGTCAACTGTGGATCTCAGGAATTGCTGGATATGCAGATCCAAACATTATCTTCTGTTCTTCCTTGCTGAATAGCAAGATACTACCAGAGAAGCCCTCACCATTGTAAGAAGCATATCTGTTTGCAGCTTAGTTTTCACAGCTGCATGGTTTTCCACCAGACTAAAATAGGAGTTCATAGTGTCAAAGCTAGGGTTAACTGTAAGATATTCTGCCAGTACAGGTCTTTTCGTCACAAGTAGTTCTGAGAATAGCCCTTGCCTGTGAACCAGACTTCTTAATTTTTAAATATTTGACTAACTATATCTTTTCTATCCTGCATATATTTATTTTTACGGTGATACAGTAACAACCTTTATGTCCTTGTCTGTGTGCAGTTAAGAGTGCTGAAGACTATTCCTGACTACATTTTAAAACAACACACTTGAGAGGGGACCCTGACCACTGTGAACTGAGTAATGTTTAAGTATATTTAACATTGAAGATATCAAACTTCAATGATTTAGTATAAACACTTGGCAGGAATAAAGACAGTAAGAATGCAGATAATTGGATTTAAAAGTGGTTCTGACTTTACAGCCATATAATAGGCTTGCTAAAATCTACTGCTGATAAGATGATATCCCATTTGTTTAGAGGTAAAGACATCCTGTTTTCCTGAACCATTAAGGGAATGAAGGGGGAAAATCTCTGAAAGTTCAGTGGCTACATAATTCATGTTTATTATTTTCCCTGAAAGGGAGTCTCTGATATTCACTCAGTGAAAATGAAAAAAAAAAAAAAGGAAAAAAAAGCAGAATACCATTTTCATGTCACAATAACATAATGAATGAGACAAGCCATTCACTTCACAAGGGGTGGGCAATGGGGACTCTTGATGTAGGCAATCCATAAATCTCTTTCGTTGTGTTTGTCAGCAGTCATTTTTAAGGGCTTCTTTCTCAATTCACAGGTTGTGGTTATTAGTAATCTCATACCTGTGCTGCAGATGTCATTGAGGCTTATTCCTCAGAGCCATGTCATCAGTCATGGTTTTCACATCCTGGAGCAGAATAATCCATAGTATTTTTTTTCCCTCTAGTAAGCACAACGTCCATAACTTAAATGGAAAATGTGAGATATAATCATCATGCACATGCACAAACCACATTCACTTGGCCACTTAAACTGATGCAAGGCAATGACATTTTTGGTAATACTGTACAGTTTTCTGAGACCTTGTATGCATGGAAAAGAAAGGCAACCACAGCTCTGAATGACATACAGGAATTGCTGCTGATGCAGCTGACTTTGGAATTGCCATAAACTTGTTCCAGATACTACTTTTCATATGGCAAACTGTAATCTCACTTCCTGAGGTGTTGCTGCATTATGAAAACATCTCACACAGTCAGTACTGTCCAAAAGTACACAAAGAAACCTGTCCTGATGCTTTGTGATCTCAAAGTTTTGTTTCAGGGCAAGGATGCTTGCAGGACCTTATGAATGCATGATGTTTGCCAGAGGATGAAAAAAGTAGTTGAAAAGATGTCTGTTTAATGAAAGCACAAGAGGTATTTCATACATTTCAGCCAGAAAATGTCTGTAATCTCACTACTATAAAGTCTCATCTAGTGTGCAATTCTCAGCTGTATGGTGGAAGATAAGGAGTCTAAAGCATTGTCTAAAATACGATGTAAGTGTGGTAAAATGTTATATGCCGTCTTACATAATTCGTTCTAACAGTGTGTCTGCACATTTTCTAATTATGATATTTCCAACACAGGACACTTTGTAAGTACATTGACAACATGGCAAACAATCAGCTTCTTCCCTGGAATGAGTGGCGCCTTAGTAATGAATCTCATAAATTTACCTGATTGGTACATGTACCGGAGTCACAATTTATACCTTGGCTGTTCATCAGTGACACTGTGTATTTGCTGCTTTTCTACAGAGTACATAGAGTATTTTGAATCTGTGCAATTGCATACCAAGATCTTCAGTCGCTGCCAAATATTCTTTTTCAGCCTGAGCATATTTTTCCTGTACTTTGATCATGGATTTGGTAGAAAAATACAGCTCTGACAAACTCTTCCTGAAATTGCTGCTGCAGCTCTTCCAATCCACCTAAACCCTCTCCACAGACTCTGTCAAAAAACAGAAGCAGAATCTGCCCTTATGTTTAAGCTTGGGGCACGAGCTTCTGATCTTGCTACTTTTCATCCACACAGCTTTATTTTTGGTACGCTCTATCTTACATTTAGAGTAGGACATCACAAGTAGGAAAAAAGCTGTGCAAGAGAATGCATTGATATTTGTCTTCTTTCATGCTTTGTGGAGGTAATGGACTCAAACCACTCAGCTTGGAGAATATAAGCCTAAACACAAGCATGAACTCAGACACGTAAATGGGGTGCAAGTCTGGCTACTGTTGGTCACCATTTTTGAGGAAGCAGATACTGTCAGCTCACTCTCATCTCCTTTGGCTGTTTCTTCAGGTTAGAAAATATGTCTTGCTGCTGCTAAGCTATTTGAAAGAACTGACCTAACAATGAGGTGGAAAGCTATTCAAAGTAATGAAAAAAAGTACGGTTGTACAAGAGTTGTACATGCCACGCTCTGTTTCTATCTTACTGGACAATAATGGTGGCAGGTTCCTGAGGCTGCTTGTAGGAGAGTATTGGCTTAGAATAAGCTCTGGACATTTTGACTATTCTTTGCCAGTTTTCTGACTGCTCAGTTATCCTTTCTAATTCAGCCAAAACAGTAAAACATTTTTTTCTCTGCCTTACCCTTTTCTTTGGCAGGTCTGATTTCCTCCTATTATTCTGTGCACCTGGACACATTCCATCCCTGCTTTCCTGTACAGAGGTGCCATCCATTAATACATCTGTTCTTTCATGTCCCTGATGGAACCTGCCTATTTTGACCACAGCAAATATTTTGAAAAGATCATCTCCCATATGGGACCATGAACATGGGACAAAAAGTTTAACCTGAAGTGTTGGCTGTTGTACAAAAAGTTGAGTGCCTGGAGCAAAGTGGTTGTGTTTTCTGCAGTGCTAAGGACATAGAACTCTCACTGAAATCCAAACTAGGAGCTGTTAAGATGACCATATTTTAAGGCCCTTGGAATTTGACGGGTTGAGTGAGCGTAAATATGTGAATGTCTTGGTGTTTAAGTGTAGCAAAATCCCACCAGTTTCTGAACAGTGTTACCAAATGTGAGAAGCATAAATCTTTAATTTCATTGCCTTGTTCAGCCACTCAAGGCCCATCAAGATACTGAGTCTGTCACTACTTTCTCGCCACAGGGAAATTCTCATTCATCATCTCAGAATTATCCTTTAATATGCTCACAGATTTTATTCTAATGATGTCTTCCTTCAGTTGTGGAAACATTATGAAGGTCCATAAGTGATGCAGCAACACAATGGGGAATAACATTAGTTTCAAGTTCAATGTGAATTGACATATGCTAAAACAAACCAATATCCCCAGAGATGGCTGGCTTTACTTCCTCTACTCAGTGCATTAGGCCTATCAGATCATTCACATATACTTTATACATTAATGACTTTAGAAAAATGTAAAATATCAAATGTCATATATTAAAGCACCTGTCAAAACAAAAGAGCTTGATGGGGTAATTTAAGGATTCTTAGATTAGTTGCTAAACTTCACTTTTTAGACTTTCAGTTGTTGACAAACAAAGCATTTTTTTTTTTACCCCCAGGGAGTAAAACTTTGTTATGTATATAATTCCTTTGGTTTCATTGAGAAATGAAACAGTCCAGTGCTAAGTGACAGAGGTAAACCTGCCTGTATGCTTCCAAGCTGCTCTGCACCAGAGCAGCTTTGTGCCAGCTTGTCCCTGCAAAACAGTGGCACTGCATGCCAAAAGCTTCTCTTGGTGTACTTTAGCAAGTAACACATGTAAGTTTCTAGTGTCTTCTGTATTTTTCTTAGTTGATTAAATGTAGACTTTTTGCTGTTCCTGCAGATGCTCAAAAATAACTTCTTTCTTTCTCCAAAATTGTTCTGTGGAACACAAAATTGTAGAAGAGAAATCACTTTCATTGACTAAAGGGATAGAAAATTGGCAGAGGAAGTAATCGAGGGCCTCTGAGGGTTTAGGGAAAAGAGATTCTTGGTACAGGGAAGTTTTTTATAGCGATAGACAAATCATTCAGATGCATAAGGACTCTGTGTTTTGAAGAAGGGAAAGCTCAAGTGTTTCAGGAGGTTGTGTATCTTTTATGGTAATTTAGATTATGCAGATTTAGAGCACAGACGTTTCGAAAAATCTGGGGAATTCTCACCTGCCAACTTGTAGTGTCTACTTCATTTATCTTAGGACCTTGCCATGCAGCACTTCTAAAAGTGTATTTGATTACAAGCCTATTCATGAGACACAAATTTTAAAAAGTAGTCACTGACCTTGGATATCCACTGTTGAATGTGTAGACTGAATTTGATTTTCACAGATGTTGACATTTTTAAGATTGGACCTTCAAAACTATAAAAGCTTTGAAAGCAAGTGTTCAAATGTTTAGGTTTAGGATCTTGTAAGTACTTATACTATATGAAAAGAAGCAATTCAACATAGTATATACAAATGTGTGAATTTGCATGCCATATCATAACATTGAATATTATTATGTTCTTTGGTGTGACTTACATAAGAACAAAAGAGAAGTCCTCAGAGACCTGTAAGACATTATAACCTGTTTTGAATGTTCAATATCTTTTCCCTTCAGTTTAAATATCTTTCACTCATACAAATTACAAATCAATACTCAAACCACAAGATATTCATCAATCTTATCTCCCACTTGGCATATACTAAAACGATCATGATTACCACTTATAAAAAATACTTGTTAATTAAAGTACTTCTTCAGAGCATTTCTGCACAGCCTATGACCTAAGATTAATGGCTACAGCTCAGCAGACTATTGTTAGGTATTGCCTTCTCCATTCTCAGGAATGATAAGGATTTAATTAATTATATCTTGATTAAAGAATTAGAGTAGAACATGATGTTAGTGAGAGGTTCATTTCCTTCTACAGAAAACAAATATTTTGATTTTTTTTCCCTAACAGTATTTTCTAGTTAGTATTCAGATATTGGTATTTAAAATGCAATATGTGAAATGTTCAGCTGAAACTCATTAGATTTACATATTATTATGCAGGATTATATGGCATGTTCAGTCTCTAGGAAGTCATGAAGACAGGTTAATAGACGATAGGGCAAAATAAAGAACTCATTCTCTGATCCTGACTGACTTGGACATTTTCATCTTGTTGCTTCCCCCTTCTCTCCTCAACTGCCTTTCTGCTCTGAACTGTTTGACAGAATGGTGTATGGTTTGTGCGGTATTATTTGACAAATATCTTGTGTTATAAATATGTATCTATCATTTCCATAAAGGGCAAAGCTAATAATTGAGATGTTCTTGATAAAGTTTTCATGTCTAGATGGACCACAATTTTCCTTTTTTAATGGAATTTTAGAAGAACTTAAAGTATTTTGAATCCTTGGTGTATCTATGAAAACACTCATTGTTTAGTATTTAATATGAAATTTTAAAGCTAATCACAATGATTTGACTCAGTTTTGTCTGATTGACACAATGTTCCTCAGCAATGAAAGGTTTTCTGAGAAAAGATACTTAGGGTCATTTGGAAATTGGGAATATTTAATTGATCTGAAATTAGATACATATAAAAACATGCTTCATACAATCACATGTGTTATAAGGAAGGAGTTCTTGAAATGAATGTGTTAATGGGCTGGGATGCTGCTTATTTAGAACAAGGCAAACAAGACATTTTCTGTATTGGTAACCCTTGATGCACAGTGAACTTAATGGCTGGCTGTTCTTTGTTTTACCACAGTGCCACCTTGTACCACTATCTGACCAATGTGCATGGATTTCTTCTCAGAGGAAAGGATCCACATGCTATCAACCTTTTCTTTTTGTCTGAGGGAGAACTGGGCAGAGGGTGAGCTGCACAACTGTTGGCTTTTGTGGGATGCTACAGACAACTGGTTTGAAGCACAGCCTTTGCTTTGAAGCTCAACCTAGTTTGTCACCAAAAGTACACAGTGGGAGAAAACCTTGCCAGGATGGCACTGAAAGATATTTGGGATACTTACTCTTACACTAGAGATGTGGAAATGTGCTCATCCCAGATACTCCCGATACTCTATTTGTTGGGTTCAAATAGACCAGCACAGGTGAATTTTTTACTCACAATATTTGGTGTGGCTTCTTTTCTTCTAGCCTGCAAAGTGGATAAATGATTGTGTCAACTGAATGCAGTTATGTCTTCTCCAATCAGTGTCTCTGTGAAGCCCTTGAGAATCCCAACACTTGCCCTACCTGAACAAAGAAACTCACTCACAGACAATATAACCTTGTTTGTATAGGAGTAACGTCTATTTCTCAGGACAAACACAGCTGGATTTTGAGAGGGAAATGTCATGTTTTCAGTGCTCAGAAGATTTAAGGAGTAGCAGGTTGTGCACACGTTGTGCACAAAGAAGACTGGTTTTTGGTTGGTTGGTTGTTTTTTTTTTTGTTTGTTGTGGGTTTGTTTGTTTGTTTGTTTTGTTTTTAATGTCCCTGGTTATAATGTCACATTGATGACTGTCTCTGAGCTAGACCAGCAGCCTATACCAAGAAGAAAGCAGCTAAACAGTTTCCTTTAACTTTTTTCATGCTTAAGTAAGGACAGTCCAAATATTTAATTATTTCATGCTCTTGAATTTATTTCCACAATCACATACAGATGTGGAATAATTACCTTTCAAAATACAGATGAGAAATTTGCATTTTCATTACATGTTATTTTTTATCTTATAGAATATATATACTTGAGTTCCAGTGATGTTTCATGTTGGCAAGAACTGATAGATAATACAAAGTTTTTTTCTTTATTTGTCTTGTTGTATACGGTTTAATTTTTTCCTGCATTTAATTGTATTAATATTGTCCATCCCTCTATGTTGGACTCTGCTAGTAGAAAAACAGTTCTACTGTAGAAATAAAAGTATTAGTTTGATCAATCATAGGTGCTCATTCTTTTAGCCACATTGTAGTAATTGATTTTGGGGGAAAAATTCAAAAGATCGGAGAAGCCCAGGAGTTGGCACAGAGAGGACTGCTTAAAAAAAAAAAAAAGGGAGAAACCTATTTCTGTGTGAACTATTGCTGTTGAATGACTGTAGTGCAGATTTGTTTTGTTTTGCTTTTTTTTAATTTTTACTTTTTAATGTATTGTGAACCTTTTAATGGTATCTTTCCAACTGGTTACCTAGTATGTACTTTCTTCAAACTAATTATCTAATATCTAATTTCTTTCCATAAATCTAAACCTCTTGTGATGTCATCAAAAAGGACACAATCAAGAAGTACCAAATAGCTTACAAGAACTGCATGAAGAGCAGACATTTGATATTGTTAGAAGGTAGAAATGCAAGTCATAGATCCTTCAACAGATGAGGATACATGTCTTTGTGGATGGGTACCTATGGGCATCGGGAAGAGAGAGGGTAGAACAGAGAGAAATATGTGGGTGTATTTCTAGGTATAAAAAGTATTCCCTAGCAATAATGCTCTTTTCTATACAAAGGTTTTCCTATTCTTCATATTACTCTGCATAAAAGGAGTTGATGAGGCTTATTTTATCCCTGATGCATTTGAGGTAAAAAGCATCCGCATATGAAAGGACTACATTTTGTAATTAAGGAGCCTGTAATTGTTAATAAAGCTAGGAAAGCAAATTTACATGCCTAGATCTTTGATTGGAGTTGTAAGTTAAATGTTACAGAAAATTTCTGAATCTATTTTTTATGGTTTACAATACTGCCCAATAGTTATTTTTCCTCATTGAATTTGCTGAGGAGTATGTGTCTTCCTCCATGTTAATGTAATACAGATGACAAATATTAATTAAAGAGGCAATTTGCAAAGTGCAAGTTTCCATTTAGATCTCTATAGTCTTCTTTTGGTTAACTCTATCACCTCATAAAACAAGGAAGAACCACTGATCAGTAAACATAAAGTGATGCAACAGGCAAAGCAAATTTGCATTGCTTTGTTGAATGTCCTATCAAGTGCCTTGTGCTAGCTTGTCAGATCTAATCAAAACTCTTCGATGCTGTACCTTCTGGATGAGTGATTTGATTTTAGCCAAATTTGGCACTCATATTCATGCTTTAAACTAGATGTGGCATATAATGTTCATGTTTTGATCACTGCTCCAGTAAACAGAAAGAGTTTTTTTTAATATTTTACAAGTAAGACATAGAGTTGCAAGATTGTACTTGACTTACAAAACAACAAAATAAATCTTACAAAAAGCATCAGCATTCCATAAATTATGCACTTTGTATCATGCTATGTTGACATCTTAAATGAAGTATAGCTTAAAGATAAGGTGTTAAAAGGCAAAATTATAGATGTACAGTGAATTTCTTTAAAACTATCACTTATTCCCATTCCATCACTGTAGCTGTCATTTTCTCTTTTGGAATTTATTTTTTTTCCTACTTTTTTTTTTGTGCTGAAGTGTCTGAATTATGACAGAAACTGCCATATTGTGAATAATTCTTGATAAATGCAAAAGGAGATGAAATCTCTACAAACTCAATGAATATTTAAGGTCACATATATAATATTAGTTCTGACAGATTGTTAAACCTGAGGGCTTTTCTTTAACTGAAGGAAGTTTCATTGAAAACCTGAAATTTTCTTTAAGTATGTATTGCACGTCATGTGTACATAATATAAAATTCTTTTTTCTGACAAGCACACATTTGCTTTTCCTTCCTGTGGCTCTAGACCAATACACAGCCCTTCTTTTCTTACCCTCTCACACTAGCATGTCGATAACATAAGCCACTAAACAAAATACACTTTTTGCTTGCACTGCTAGGTTATCACTTCAACAGGCTGCTTTGAGTTTGTAAGAAGAAAGCTTACAGATGAAATATGTGAGAGGAAATTAAAATAAAGATGAAATCTCAGGAAATTCAGAGTTTACTTTTGCTCTGGATCAGCTTGCCAAACTTCACTTACGCAGCTCATGTGTACCATACACAAAGGTAAGTCATTTGCTCCATTAGCAGGTGCCAATTCTCCTAATTGTTGGTATTTCCTGCTTTCATTCAGGGTGGAATCAGGAAATGTATATATTATGAAAATATTTATAATAACTACAAGAGGCTAATAATTATTTTCAAAGCAACCAAAATCAGGAAATTCAGTCTTAAGTTTTCAAAATTGACCTAAGTTTTGATGCTTATTTCCACCTACTATCAGCCTTCTTACAGTACAGGATCTGAGTCATATATCAAGTGATCATAGAGATTTGAGCCATTTCAGTCAACGTCAGAATGAATGCTGGACACTGTTGTTTTTTATGTGGAATTGTATGTTTTCTTTCCAAATATGGAAAAGGGAAAGAGGGATGTAGAGGTGGTTGATACTTGCTGTCTGACTGATAGTTTCAGTAGATTATGTTGTGCATTTTGACCAGTAACCTTTAATTTAGAGCTCTTGTTGAGAAATACTTATACCATACTACTTCAGCAAATATTGTTTCTAGAGGAGATCTCAGCCAAACTCATACAAGGTTGTAAACTGTGTTAATAACTCATTTCCTTTTTAACTTTTCTGCATTAATATTGGAGAAAGCTGCAGGATTCTGAACAGAAGATGGTACCTTGAAGATAGTGGTAACTATGCGGGGAAGTGTGGATTGTACCTGGGGCTGAAAACTGGTAAAGAATTTAGGAACTCGAGAAACTTAGCTACAATTGTCTTAAAATAAAATAAAATAAACACTTTGGTTTATCAATTATCCTACAGGTCTATGCAGTTGTCTATTACTTTTCTAAATATATGTTTGCAACATTACCTGCTTCTGAATTTTAATTGATTAGTATGCAAAAAGTTGTGACTATTGGAATTTTACCTGTTACTTCCTGTTAAAAGGGTAGAGATGTCATACAGCAATGTACAAGGAAAGTTAAATCAGATTTTTTATGAGCTGTGTTTAAATGATGTGAATTATTTGACAAATTTTGCTTGCTTCACTTACTTTCATTGCATCCTGTATTGTCTTAAGGGTACCTTGAAATTCTGCAGGGCATGATTCACTGTTCTGAGAGGCTTTCTATTGAGTTAAATAAAGAATTGAATAGTTAAATACACCACATTTTTGATTGAATTTATGAATTTTGGGGCAACTTGATGAAGCTCTCAAAGATGCAGAGATTTTTGGAGAAATTACTCAAAGTTACTAAATCTTTGTGAAATTTAACTAATGTGGCAGCAAAGCAAAAGACGCTTAAGAAACATTTTAAATCAGTAATAGTCACTTAAAAGTTCCTGCATACATTTTACAAACTCTTAGTCCTATACTTAAAAGCTTCCTGCAGGTGAGATCTGCTTTTAATGTTTTTTACTGACTTATATACAGCTTCAAAATTACCTACTTAATTCACTGATTCTTTTGCCTATACAATATCCTCCTATTTAAGGGCATGAAGCTTGCTATTCTTTAAGACTTATCTTCCCTGTCTGAGGAGCAACTAAAGAAATACAAGAGATACCTAATGTTATGCTGCAAAACCAGTTGAAGTTCATTTATGGTTACGGTGGGAGTTTTTAAGGAGCAGTTTCTGAAATACAGAGCCTGAAGGAAAAATGTCTTCACTCTTTCTTGTGTGTTTAGTGAATGTGTACTGAATATCACAATACATGAAAAAGGTATATTTTAGTATTACATAAATTCAGACATGTATGAGAAAGAATTTCCTTTAATCCTACAGCATTCTGGAGGTCAGAATGTTTTTTAATTTCTGTGGAAAACTTCAATGTTTTAGTGAACTACATTAGTCAAAACTGAAATATTTTGGTAAGGAAATATTTCTTAGTGGTTCTAGTTTCAGTATTGTTTAGGTTCCCTTGTCCTCAGTCAGACTATATTTTCCTCATGCATCATAATTTCTCAGTGAAGCCAAAATATCAGGTTTAGTTCTCATATAAAGCTTGTCTTCTTCAAGACATTTCTTTACTATTACTCCTTGTTCTCAGAACATACCAGAAACTGCCCAAGACAATATGACTCTTGCTTTATGATAGACAAATTATCATGTGGTCAGGGTGTGTTTTTTGTTTTCTGTTGCTGGTCTCAAATGCCTTCTTTGGAACACAGGCAATTTACCTATAGCCTGACCAGTAATTATTTATTTCTCTCCTTTGGTCCAGTTCCAGTTTCTTATTACTCTGCTGAGCACACACTTACCTTTCCGCTACCCAATATATATGTCTTATTTATTCCAGTTGTTTCTTTTATGCCTACCCATATTTTGTAGTTTAACAGAGAATGACCTTTCAGTTTACTTATCCAATAAAAATATAAAACACTAAGTTGTATCTAAAGCTCTTTGTAATTGCTTAAAAACAGAACATATGTATCTGAGAGATAGCTAGTTGACAGGACAAAATTCATTGCCTTGTCACATAGGAGAACAGATTACCAGGGATATGATTTTACTAATTTGTAGTTTTGTTAGTCTAGCCTGTCTGAATTGTTCTCAAGGTAACTGAAATGTACAATTCAGCTTTTCTTTATGCTCAAATCTCCCTCCTATTGGTACTAAATTACCATCATTGGTCTCTCATATTTAATTTCCCATATTTGTGACTGAACTAGGCCATTCATCAACTAAGTTCTTTCTCTCCAGCTTTTTAAGGAGATTCTTTCCTGATATCTTTCGCTAAGTGTTGATGTACAGATTGTAAGCAGAAAAGTGTGAGGTAATGTCACCTTAGTGCCACCTCAGCCTTGGGCACCTGATGCATTAAAGTCTCTCATCCTATCACAGGAAAGATTCCTAGATAACTTAAAAATCATTCCTTGTGGAATTCATACAGCTAAATTGCACAGCAGGAGAGATCTACCTTATGATCCTTGAAAAATCTGCCAGTAGAATTTAACATTTCTCATGCACCGTGACCTGACACCTTGGCTAGAGGACATATTGCTCTATCTGACTTAACATACTCATACAGGCTGAGAACTGTATCATTGTACATTTCTAAGACCCAATTTTATTGTAATGATACCTTGGTAAGTCACATGCTAGCCCCAAAACAGCAAAGGAAATGCAGCATCTTATCTGGAGTGGCATGCCAGCAGACAACTGCTTCACCAAATTCCGGAGAATTTCTTCAGCAATGGACTACTGTGTTCTTCCATAGAGGCAGTAAATGGCCCTTGTCCATCTAATACCCTGCAAAGTAAATTCCTGAAAAATTTATTTTACATGGGACTAGATGTATGAAACATGTAAACATGGAATTGCATGTGTGAAATCCTTGTTGTTTGGTAAGAACATAAAGAAAAACTATGAGAATTAGCAACACCATGGCACTTAGACAAGGACATGTTTTCAGGAGCATGCACCCGCAGTAGCCCGTAATGTGTATTACCTTTCACATGGGAGCTAGCTCAACAGTATGAAGCTGAATAAGGAATGCTATGGAATTTGTGTGGTGGTTTTACCACTTCTTACTGCAATTTCAGGTTGTTAACTAGGGCAGATATTGCTACCTCCCACTGAATTCCTGAGTGTTGCAGGGAGAGATGATAACCATGGCATTCTTGAGGACCCTATGTCTTCATTTTTTTAGCTTTTGTTGGCGAATTTGAGATAGACTTTGTCAGAGCATGCACTTTAGAGTAAATAGGGAAAATTGTTCAAGCTTTTCCACATTTAAGTATGATCTCATTTTCTCAGTTGTCAGTGGAAGTGGTGACATGGCTTTCTGTCCCCTCTCTCTCCACTGGAGAGATTATTTTCACCTACAAGTTGAGCAGAAGGCACCCCTTGCACCGCCTATCTTAGCCTGAAAACATCGTGGATGCTGTAAAAAGCCTTATTGCACTTCAGACCTTGCTGTGTCTGTGTCTGACTTGCACCTTAGATTGTCAAAATGCTGAATTTTCACAATTGCTCTCTTCTGAGGAATTACTGTTTGAATTATTGGTTCACATGAAGAGTGGCAGACACCATGTAAGGTAGAACTGCTATGACTATAATGAGCAAGGCTACAAAGAAGTCCTTGACATCAGGCAGGCAGAGCTGACGCTCAACTCATTAGTGTTCTTATAAACTCCAAATCACCATTCCCGATCCCTCTCTATGGATTATAATATGTGTGAGACACTGAAGTTAGTGCCTCAGGCCCTCTGATATCCTTGGCAACAATAGGAGGCAGATCTTTCACTCCTTTCTCTTGGTTCTGCTCCTTCTCTTTCTGGGACCCTTTCTGTGGAAGTGTTGCAACCCAGACTGTGGGCTTTGGAATATCAAATTAAATTTCTCTTATGTTGTTTAAGAACTGTTGAATAAGCAACTGTTCATATACAAGACAAAAAACAGCAAAATTTAACAAGGACACTGTTCACTCAATGAAGAATTGTAAAAATAAAATTACTACATAATTTTATATTCAAGTGCTCAATAAGGATGATTATTGATCAAGGAAAGAAGAAATCTTGAGTGACTAACAATGAATATCATGATCCTACCTTTCTTCAAGTATGATTACACTGAAATTAACTGATTTACTACACAAAAATTTGATTGTATGGCACAGAGAAATGCAAAATTTAGCGGCATATAATGACCTGCCAGCACTTTCTTTAAGACTAATAAAAATAGTAAATACTTTGCAACACCAACATTGCATTAGCTCATTGTTTACCTTAGTACTTTGAGCGCAATTTGGCAGGGCCGTACAACAAAATGAGATGGCAGGGTCTTCCCTATGAGTGCTAGAGGGAAATTACAGTAGTCTAAATGAAAAATTAACTGATCCATGTTTATGACAGACTTGAATGCAGAAGGACTCTCGGGGTTAAGAAGAGAGCAGTAATGATGGGACTCAGGTGCAAAAGGCAATCATGGCTGTGCTGCTGGAGAAAAGGTATGGGTAGCTCATCTTGTACAATTAATGCACTTGTCAGCTGTCTGAAACTCCACGAGAGGCATGGATGAGTATAGAAGCTGATTCAAATACTAAGATAGAAGAGGTCCCTGGCTCCTGCTACCACTCAGACTCAGTCAGTCAGCTTTGCTGTCAGGGGATCACTAGATGACCGGAACTGAAAAGTCCTTGTCTGTGCTTGTTCCACTTCTGTTCTTTTCATTGTATGATCACTTTGGTTTTAGCAAAAAGTAAGAATTGGTTAAGAGTAGCAGTGGGTGAGTAAACTCCTCTAGTCTAAAGGGAAGTGTTTGAATTTTCTTGAGGAAAGTACTGAAGTCTGGAAAGTTTCTTGGTTACTCCCTCCTTTTGCTCCCCTTCCCCTTTCACTCTCAAAAGGTATAAATTTTTGTATGGGGACTATGTGCAATACACACACAACTAATTGCAGAAGATGGGAATCCATGAAAGTACTGATTGCAACAGGCATAGGCATTTAGAACTGTAGATTGTCACACAGAGATAGCTGAATTAAGCCTTTTCAGATGACTTGTGTACCAGAAACTTTGCTTTTATGTTCAGCTTCAGCTAAAATCAGGGGCACATTAGACCCAGCTGTGTTGTTACCATTTTTCAGATAAAATGGAGCACCTGAATATGGGAGTGCTCCTAGTCCATCTCAGTACAAAGTAGAACATTGTTGCTAATGCTTGTCAACAATAATGAACATTCTATTGTCATAGAAATGAATGCATGCCTGCATACAAAAAGGCCAGGTGCAAGGTCCTACACCTGGATCAGGGCATTCCTCACTATCAGTACAAACTGTGTGGTAATTTGATTTGGAACAGCACTACAAAGAAGGGCTCTGGGGAACTGATCAGTGTAAAATTGAACATGAGCCAACTATATCTTGAGCTGCATCAGAGGAGGTATGACCAGCAGGACGAGGGAGGTGATTTCTGCTCCTCTATTCCACTCTCATGAGACCCCACATGGAGTACCATGTCCAGCTCTGGGGCCCCCAACATAAGAAGGATATGGACTTGTTGGAGTGGGTCCAGAGTAGGGTACCAAAAAATGAATAAAGGGCTGGAGGACTTCCCTTATGAAGTAAGTTTGAAAGAGTTGAGGTTGTTCAGCCTGGATAAGACTCTGGAAGAACTTATTGCGGCTTTTCAATATATAAAGAGGGCATTGAGAGAGACTTTTTACCAGGGCCTGTAGTGGCAGAACACAAGGCAATGTTTTTAAACTGAATGTGTGTAGATTTAGATTGGATATACAAAAAAAATTTGTACAATGAGGATGGTACTAAGACACTGGAACTGGAAGTTGTGGATGCCTTGTTCCTGAAAAGTGTTAAAAGTCAAGCTGGGGGTTTGAACAACCTTCTATAATGCACCCTGCCTGTGGCAGCACTGTTGGATTAGGTGATCTCTGAAGGTCCCTTCCAACCCAAACTGTCTTACAGTTCTATGATTTTATGACTATACCCTTATATGTACTGCTTTTTGACTGAGTTATCCAAACTCAAGAACTGCACTACTGTACCTACTTTTGGTTGTTGAGCTGACTTGAATAAACTTGAATATGTATTTTCATACAATATTCTGCATGGACACACCCAAGGTTTTGCTCATAAGGGTGTGAGCATACGAAAAACACTAATATGATGCTAATATCAAATCTGTTTAGTCAGTTAGCGTACTATTTTGGTAAGGCATGAAATGGAATCTGTATGAATATTTATAATAGGACTACCCTTCTGAAATAGTAAACCAAAAAAAAATGTTTTTATTGCATGACAAGGAAATATTACCTATTCTCATACAGTTAAAAAAAAAAGAAAACTCTAGGGTATTTCCTAACATGAGAAATTTGATAATGCATGTGTTATAGTACTGCCCTATTGATTTATGTTGGAATCAAAGCATTCAGTATCACATAATAGATTAGAAACTCTGACAGACTGGGAGCTGAGGTTAATGTAGAGAACAGTAGTATGACCCTTAGTATTTAAGATCTTGTGATTATTTTAAAAGAGCAGTTACATTTGCCATTGATCAAATTCGACAGCTCCATCAAAATCAAGGTATCAGCAAATAGACAGAAGAAAGTAAAACTGCAAGGAGACTTAAAGAGGTCAGAATAATATAATGCAAGAACATGGCATACATTTGTGTAAAATCCTAAGGAGGAAAAAATGCCACAAAAATTTGAAGATGGATTCTCTGAAATCAGCAGGGAACATCTGGAAATGATATAAAAAAATTGCAAAACAAACCCACACCGTAAATACAGGACATATGTTGTGGATTCTGGGTAGAACCTGGGAGGAAATAGTGTTGCTTTCATAGCACTGGTGAGTCAGCATGTGGAATAAAACATAAGTTTTTGATTTCATTACAAAGGAAAAATTAGAGAAACTGAGAAAAGATAAAAATATCAAGCAAAATGCAAGACAGTAAGTCAGACATCTGATGTCACACATTTGAAAATATTCAATTGATGTGAGTATTTACTTCCCTATGGCTTTAGGAGATATGGGTCAAAGACAGATCTTAATTCAGTAAAACACTACAACACAGACTTAATTTTCATCATGGGCTGAAACAGAATTCTTTTCTTCAGACATTGACTTGTTCTTCAAAATACTGGGGAAATATGGGATTCAGGCCTACAGAAAAATTTCCACATTTGGAAGACTTTGTTAAGTTCCAACCTACTGAGAGACAGAAAACGAACATAAAGGAAACCAACACTTAGGAAATGCTAATATCCTATATGCATTATTTTACTTTGGTATAAATAGTGACTCAAAATGGAAGACTTTTTAGTATACCTTAAAACATATTTCAGTGCTTCTTGGACTCGCAGGGATCTACAACCCTAGGTGAAGGCAGAACAAATGAGAAAACTGTTCTACCACAGATCCTTCCATTTGCATTTGTTTCATGGAAATTTCTTGAGAAATAGAAAATTTTGCCTCTGATTCAATTAAAAAAAACTGCCTTTCACTTTCCCCCCAGTTCATTTTCTTCCACCTTCTGCCTTTTTTTCTTTTTTCTTTTTTTCTTTTTTCTTTTTTTTCTTTCTTTTTTTTTCTTTTTTTTTTCAATGCAGTGAATATATCTCTGACGACCGAGGAGTTGAGAAAACTAGGCTTCTGCAGTACTGTCGTGAGAGGCTGCTAATTGTGTAGCCTGCCAGTCACATACTGGGAACAAAAATGTTTCAACTTCTGTTGCTGTGTATGAATGCTATCCAGCAGGAAGGAAAATGCAGCTCGTGGAATCAAAATTATGTAATATTTTCCACCTATACACAGAATTAACAGGGGTAGCATATTTGCTATGGGGAGAAAGAGAAATAAATCTTTTCTCAGTGTTAGAACTTAAGAAAACACACACGTGTGCAGGTGAAATTAAGAAGAAATAATTAATGATCTCACCTAAATACAGAGGATGAGATTGGCAGGTCTTGACTGCATAGCACAGCTCAGAGGGACCAGCTTTAAATCACATCCCATACCTTGCTTTTCCTCCTGGCTATGTGAAATGTTGTTTGATATGTTTCTGAAGACTTCTCTAACCTGTGCTGTGAGCTTCCCAAAGGGGTCTTCTGACACAGCCTATTACTCCAGACTTCATCCCTTATTTGTTGCCTCAGCACTCTTACCCTGACTATATTCATCTGTACTGCACTGTGATGCTTTCCAAAATACTTCTTTCTAGGGCCTTGAATCTGGTGATAGTTACTTTATCACTGATGAAAATCTGACTCTGGTTTCTGCAAATACTCAAGACTGTGAGTCAAAGACATTGCCGTCTTTGATTTTGCTTTTTGGTTCCTGTCTTTGAGTTCTGAGGTCATGGGAGAGGTATCTCCAGGAGTTTCCAACATAATAGTTATAAATGTGAAGTGTACTGATCTAATCTTTGAGAAATCTTTCATTTACTAAGATTCTGGAAATCTAATGGGAAAAGCTGCAAAGGTCATTCTAAACTGTGCTTGGTATTTTAGGAGATTTTCCCCTCTTCACCTATAAAAGGAGAAAGATTATTCATGAGGTGAAAAGGGGAAAATAACCTCAAACATCAAGTTCATTTTAAGAAGTGTAAGAGAAATTTTAATCAAGTTTTGATGATTATGTGAAGATTGATTTGGTGAGCCTGAAACAAACTGAATTTTACTTCATGTTACATTTTAAATTGTTTTGTTCACATTTTTTTTTTCACTAGACTTCCAGTAGCTTCACAGGTTGCCACAATACTTGGAGATCAAGAGTAGGACTAAAAGCCTTCTTGGGTGACTTAGATACTTAAACACAGATTTGCGGGTGCTGCAAGACTGCAGATCCAGCCCAGCAAAAAGACTTTTGTGACTATATTTTACTAAATTCACCAGACTTAGAGAGATGTCTGACTAGCTAGGGTGATAAGCATTGAGAACATAATTCATACTGATTTGCAATGAGGGTCAAGCTCCCAATTAATTTAATTCAACATTCACACCATCTCCTGCACCTTCAATGGAGCAACTGCTGCACGAAGACATGGTACTACATGCAGGAGTGATAAGAAACAGATGTTCTGCCTTTCAGGGCTGATAACTACTGCCTCTCTCTGGAGTCAAGAACAATGAATAGCAGCCAGACATTAACAGTTAATATTCTGAATAGAGCACTTTGGTAGTTGGAGATCCTTTCCTACACCAACTAGCAGATCGCAAAAATAAATAAAGACAGTCTTACCGGGAAATTACCAGATTTAGTAAATCAGTTTGAATACATACATTCTGTCAGGTTAGTGAACCTTGTTTGCCTCCTCTATTTTCAAGGGTTTCATCCCTCCTATTCCCTTTTTGCCAGGAGTTCAAACATTGAGTAGGAGCACCTTGTTCTGAATGCTGCTTTCCAAAATACTTGTTGGAGAGCACACAACAAAAGTATTTTACCACAGGTGAAAACAAATATCCCTGAATAGCAATTACAAACAACTACTTAGCTTTTTGAAACATTTGGTTTGTTTGTTTGTTTGTTTGTTTCCTTTCTCCTTTTAGACACTCGGTTATAATTTGTTAAACTCAATCAAATAATTTTAGAAAACATAATAAACATTTAGTATGCATCAAAGCCATCTGGAAGTGCTGTGCACTGCACACAGAAACAGTGGGATTCATCTATGCATATTCAGCATTGGAGGTTGTTCATTCCCTAAGTTTTCCAGTAACAAACCAAACAACACAGGTCTAGAATGTGTTTAAACAAAAGAAGCTAATCAGCATAAGACAATTTAGAGCCAGAGCATTTTGAAAATGTCATGAGACATCGCTATACTCTTTGGCATTTAAATTCCATTGAACACCTAACCCCATTTTCAGCTATTTTGGGGGACCTAGTGCAGGTGCCGAGGTCAGGGTTGATGACAGGAGTCATGAGCTGGTCATACTCCCAGTTCAGACCAGTGCTGGTTAAATGTCAGACAATCTAAATACGGCAAGATTTTTTTAAAATGTTTTATATATAACAAACACAGTCACCATACAGAATTACTATGATCAAATTCAAGTAGGTGGTCAGCTAAGAAAAAAGAAATCCCTGGGAGTGGAACCTGGCTCAGGCTCTTAAAAGATGCAAGTACTCCCAGGACTGCTTGGGCCAAGCACTGTTGGTCCTGATTACTAATTTTGGTGCTGGAAAAAAAAAGATGCATATTAACATGCACATACCACACATGTGAGTAATACCACAAGTTTGCTCACAAGGTCCTGACACAGAAAAGGAGGAGGAAGAGGAGGAGGAAGGTAGAAGGTTGAAGCAGAGCCTTGTTGCTCCAACAAACTTTAACTTCCTCTTCATTTCCCACGAGAGTCTTTCTCTGGAATATCAAAGAATACCAAAGTATTTGTTTTATATGTTATAGGACAGATGGGTTTCTGTGTTTGAAAATGATAACATTGATAATATAATAACTTCCTTCAAAATTCTGGGACTCAATGCTTGAGGTGTTTTACCGTCACAAGTGAAGAAGCAATTCCTGCTCCAAAGAACTTGTAGTACCAGAAGAAATAAATTTAAAATTCTAAATTTGGACCAAAAGAATCTCCTTAACACATACAAAAAAGAATATCATTTCAGAAAGAAAAGTTTGAATAGTTTCATATATAACTTCTTGAGGTAAATCCCATTATTTTCAGGGAAAGCTTCACCTTAAGTGTCTCTAGGTGAGGTCTGAGACATTTCAGAGATGTAGGAAAGGGAATTAGTCCCATCTAGTACCCGACACAGGTGCGGGAAACTGTCCGCCTGCCTGCCTGCCTACTACAGCAGGAACTTTAATTTTAGACTTACAATGTCATCTCGTGTTGGATTTTCTTTTGTGCTTATTGTGACCCATTACTGCTTGAGTAATACAGAGTGCAAGACATCTGTTGAAACACCCTAAGGCTTGAAAAGCTCTGCAGTTCTCTTCTAAGAGCGTGACTTCACAGCTGTTAAAATAATTCTTTTGTTTCATAGTTTCTACAAATTAAAATACTTCTACTAATATTTGCTTGTTACATGACTAGTTGCTGGTTTCCTTGGATTTGCCTGTCTGTTACCTCTGGATAATTCACCTGCTGTGTCTAAACACTGCTCTGATGGCCCAAATACTGTATCATATTTTGTGCATGTTGCAGCAACGAAAATTGACTACAGTCAACTACAGTTCAGCCAACAGACCCACACAGGGACTAATAGTTTGTTGACATATCATAATATTACAATGTAAAAGAAATCCTTTGATTTCTTAAGTAGCAAATATCACAATAGATTGAATATGAAAAGCCTCACTTGAAGGGCTCTGAAATATAAGCAGGGTATTTCACAACAGATCCTCTGAGTGCACACAGCAAAAAATTACATACCTAAACATTCGTGAGTGCAACCCTTTCATCCAACTTAATTGCATTTTACCACCACCAAAAGCTGAGATGCAGGAAGAAAGCATTAGCAGTCAGGGCTTTATCTGCAATTTGTCATGCATGTCAACACATGGAAAGACATGCTTGAGCTGGCAGTGACAGCACAATTGAACAGATAGCATGAGACATGCCCTTCACTTTGCCGACATGCACTCAGCATACGTCAGAGCGCACTCAGTAGAAGCAATTTCTATCCCTGAGCATTCCCAGGGAAGGGACGTGCTTCTCATCCTGCACCTGCACTGCTCTCAAGGCTCCACCTCCTGATTAACACAATGTGAGCAGCAGTCACAGCTCCAGTCTTTGCCTGTGCTGGATCTATAGTGTGAGATGAAAAACATTTTCAATTCATATGAGTAATGAACATTACAAATTAGACTCAGATCAATTATTAAGTGAAGGTGATTATGAAATATTAAAAGGAAGCAATTATACATAATGTATTTGTCACAGATTAAAAATCAGCATTCGTGTAATATCCTTCTACACCTGATAATGTATTTGTATATTTAACATATTTAAAAGGAGTGCAAAAAGTAAAGATAAGTGGGAGGGAGTTGCATCTATTAAAACAAGAAATGAACTTGCTAATGACTTCTGCAAAACAAAGTTTTCTTCTGTTTTGGGTATAGTTTCTCTCTGGTCTCTAGTGAGAATATGCAGGATGTGTCAACCCAAGCCTGTGTACCACTGTCATCATTACTGACTTTGAAGACACTCCTTTATTGTCCACATTCAGGGAGAAGAAAAATTTTGATTTAATGTCTAGCCCTGTCACTTGTGTGGAAGTCCTGTTGACTAAAGAGTGTTTTTGTACTAACAAAATGAAGTTGCCGTTCAGCTGGGAGTTTATTATGACAGAAGGTACAAGCAATAGAGTCACTTGTTCCCTGAGCTTCTTCTAAAGCCCTGCTGTGCTGAGATATTTTGCATTGCATCTGATGAGTCAGTGATGCAGCTTGCTCTCTGTGCTTGATGTACTGAGGACGTGATGCTGCTACAAAACCTCATTAAATTTATCCCAGAGTTAGAGATGGCTGAAAAAAAAGAGGAATCATCAATAGAGCAGTTCTCACATCAGAAAATACTGGTTCCATGGAAATGAGACATTCTGTGAAGATTTGTAGGTCCTTGTGAATTTTACAGTGGGAATCAGGCCAAACAGCAGGATGTCTGGTTCTCCCTGGGCCCTCCTGACTCCCCAAGTGGTGAGGCAACTTCTGTCTTATCTGACATTGGCACCCCGCTTTCATCCTGGTCTGCAGCTGTCCTGACCTCAAAGCTGGGTTGCAGTTCTCCCGGCATAGCAGCATCAAGGAAAACACACTGGTTCCTGTGTCCTGTTGGCTGAGCCCAAGAGGTGTCACCAAGGAGAAGGGGCTGGTGAAGGGGCAATGGGTATGAGTTTCCAGGGCATTGCGTCTGTCCAGGACATAGGGGTGGGACGCCAGTGGCTTGTTCATGTGCTCTGACAGGGGCAGAGAAGGGGCAGAAAAAGAGCAAAAATCAGGCTGCAGTGAGGCTGCTGGTCCTTTGATCCACACAGTGGAGTGCCCAGAGGGTGAGGGGTGAAGCAGGAAGCCCATTGGATGGACAGAGGGAAAAATTATATTTAGCTGCAAGAAAAAAAGCAAAATAATCCTTCAACTTGTCCTCTAAAGTTGTTTCCATGTTTCCATATTTCCAAAACAATATTTGTTTGGAACTCAGTACATTTCAGGATTTTGCCTTTCTGTCCGTACTCAGGAAGGAATCTTAAAAATAAGGAGTTATTTTGTTTTTCATCAGGATGGAATTTTCCTATTTACTTCTGCTCTAGTGTTAACAGCTTCTGTTCAGATTTTGTTTTCATTTTGGAAACTTCTTACATCTCTTGTATGTTAATCCATGCAGGTATTTTGGTTCTTTAACAGGTAAGGCTGCATCTTACAGTTATCCAGCGACAAAATGAAAATTTTGAGTCACTTGTGTTTGTTTTTGTGGTCAATTTTTATTTGTTCTAGAAGGACAGGCAGCTGTAGCCCTCAGTTCCAAGATATTTTTTGTTTCAACCAATAATTAAGAGACTTGAAGAACTTTATTATATAATATTAAATATTAAATAATACTCAGCTCATACAAACTGAAAGGCAGCAGATTTTTGGGTACTAGTAAACGATTAATCTTTTTTTTTTTTTTTTAAATCTTTCCTGGAGGTTGAAAAATCGCCTTTGAAGCCTTTTTTTATCTCTCGAGTAAATATGTGCAGTTATAATTAGACAGTTTTGTTAAACATATATTATGTAACCAAAAACCTGGAACAACTCCAGTGTCATTTCTCTCATTGTGTAAATATGTAATTAGGCAAGATTTTTTCCAGTACTGCTGCTGATTACATTTTCCTTGGTCATGCAACAATGGGATTTTTCTTCTCTCAGACATACCACAATCTGGGCTCTACAAGCCCTGATGCAGCATACTACCTTTTCACTCCCAATTGCTAATTTTTTGCTCACTGTTACTTTCTTTGTGTGTCTCCTTTTAAATGGGGCAAACACCATGTGAGATCTGACATAAAGTATCAGTCTAAGAGAAGATTAGGTACTGAGCATGGGGATGACAGCTACTGTTTTCTGTCAATTGTGGCTAGTCAGAGTGGAGTAAGTCACAAGTCCAGGGGATTCAGATGCTGAGCATGCCACTGGTACACAACTATGTGGTGCCACTTTGCACAATCCCTCTGCTGAGAGGATCCAGTGTCTGTGGAAAGCACCCAGAGGCTGGAGCTGCCACCTCTTGCAGGCCTTATTTATTGAGTGAAAGTTCTGTCTTGAACTCCAACAGTCTTGATATGTAGCAAGGGAAACTGACCATGAATGCTGAGCTGGACAGGCTATAGGAATAAAACCTACCCTGACTGCCTGCATCTAGCCCACTTGGCTGAAAAGAAATTTATACCTTCAGACAGTGTATGCTTCCAAGGGAACTTGCTTTAGTGGTGGACCTCGCAGTGTTAGGTTGGCTATGATGAACTTGAAGATATTTTCCAGCCTTATTGATTCAATGATTCTTTTTCTTGCATTGACCAGAAAAATGCAGACACTTCTGTGTATGCTTTATAACACTGCTGATAGCATGTCCTAGAGTGCGAAAAACTGACAAAGATGACTGACAGGGCATGTCAGCACAGCACAGGTACCAGTTTGGTTTAACTTGGGCACAAATCTTTTGTGATTTTGCCAAGAGCTTTCTCATAGTAGATTTTCATGTTCAGAAGTGTTTTTGAAGATGAGTGAGTAACCGCGAAGATTCTCAGGGCTTGGGCAGCACTTTTATTATTTTTGGCCTTGATTGTATTTCTCCAAGAACATGTATCATTTTGAAAGACCTTTAACATTCAGGAGGCAGCTAGAGATTTTTTAAAACATAATTGACATTTTAGTGAACTTCTGAAATAATTCAGACTTGTGTGATCCATTAATGAGTCAGTGGAAGGGACTTTCTCACCACTCACCAGTGAAACAGAGCAGTGCCATACTCCTATGCTGTATTTCAGATGGTTCTTCTTAGACTGGTTGTCATTCTTATTTTGGTTGTGTCATAAAGAAACTATAATGTTATTTTTCATGATGAATATAATATTAAAATGGTTTCACTTGCTGGAGAACAAGAAGTTAGAAAGAATTATATATATATATGCTTTGAAGAAATAGAGCTGATGCCTCAGAGAACTGTGGAAAATTAAGACTTATCTCAGTAATAAAATTGATCTTTAAAACCAAAATTATTCCATTAGCAGAGATTTGTGGTAATTCAGATATAAAGCAGAATTTTTTCTTTAAAAGAAAATCATTCACCTCTAACCTATTACAATTTTTTGAGCATATGAAAATAATGGAGGTTAGTGGGGAAAAGGTCAATGTAGATTGCAAAGATTTAAAGGAAAGACAATGATAAAGTTCATTTAAAAACCTTGTGAAGTGATCCCATGGTGACAAATGTATCCTCAATGCCTTGAAAACAGCTCAGCTGTGAAAGGACATGTGCACAGTTCATTTTTCTAAATTGTGGAAAGCTAATGTCAAGTGTAACAAGGTGCTCTACAGGATCACTTGTTTAATTATCAATTGTACTAATAGGAAAATTCTATGAATCTATTACACTAAGTATTATGAGGGTGAAGTAAAGCAATAGTGGAGCTGAAGAGAAAAATACTGAGTTTCCTAGGACACAACATTATTTCAACTAATCAGTGTAACTGAGGGCTGAAATTCATCAGGTTTTAAAAAAGAAAAGAACAGAAATTTCTGGCTTTGATTCACTGTTGATGTCTGCCCATTGTCATGTACAATGACAGTCTCATTTCTCCTACCTGTCCCAGAGCAGCTTTTAGTAATCTGTGGTTTGGGGATTTCAAGCACAATCTACAGTCCTTTATTTGGAGAAATGGATTTTCAGAAAGCCATGATTAGATAAAGCAGGGTTTTTTATTCTCCAGCTTTATACTCTGTCTTAGCTCTTTGGGTGAGCTTGTAGGTACACATGTATGGCAGGAGGGGGAAGCAAACCATCACAAGCTTTGAGACTTTCCAGCTGTGCCAATCTGCACTGTAGTGACTGGATGTCTAAGTATTTGCAGAGTAATTGTATTGAAAATAATAAAAACCTAACAAGTTAGAAGAGAAGGGGAAAGGCAAAGTAATTCACTCCTCTTTCTGAGGTGCATGTTTTTGAAGTGCAGAACAGCAGGGTGTTCCAAATGTTTCGGACTGAAACCCCAGGAAGATCCTTGTCCATCCCATGCACTGTCTTCTGCTTTCTTCATAATCAATATGTTCCTACTGTCAGGAAAAGTGTGAAAATGTTTGACTCAAAAAAGCTGCCCTGCATTAACTGTCTTGAGAGCTTAAGGCAGTTTTTCTACTTGAATAGAGCAACTCACCTTAAAATAATAGTATGGCATTTCCCTAGAGAGATAAAAACCAAAGCCTGATCTGTCATAACTAATAACAGTAGAACTTTGTCAGACAAACAGTCAGCAAAGACCTCAGAGAGAAGGGAATTAATGGGATTTATTAGCATGTTGCTGTTGCCTGAACATGTGCAACATGTTCGCTATACAGATGTTGAATGAAAATGTGCCACAGCATTCTTGCAAAGTGATGCTTTTTGGCTGTATTTTCTTATCTACTATAAAAACTTCAAAAGAAAAAAATCATTAATTGCACTGAAATTAAGTCTGCTCATTAAGAAAGGCTGAAGCAATGCACATAAAGTGAGCACTCACCTAATCTTTATTCATATTTGAAGTAACAACATGTATCTGATTCATGAAAATATAGAAAAGTGCAGTTGACTAAATGATTGTGGTTTTTTCCATCATATTTGTTGGTACACAGTGCTTGAAGGTCACTTTATATTCTAACTATTTTTATTAATCCAAAAAACGGGAAAATGATTTTTTTCCCTCTAAAACAATAAAGTTTATCATAAAAATTGTTCACATACAAGTACTTTTCCATCCTAATTATTTTGTTTTCAAATGAAAACAGGATTTTGATGACAGGACCGGAGAAAATGGCCTCAAGTTGTGCCAGGGTAGGTTTAGATTAGATATTAGGAAATATTTCTTCCCAGTAAGGGTGGTAGAGTATTGGAACAGGTTGCTCACCGAAGTGGTGGAGTCACCATCCTGGAAGTGTTCAAAAAACCTTGTAGATGTGGCACTGTAATACATGGTTTAATGGTGAACATGGTGGTGGCGCTGGATTCATGGTTGGACTTGATGGACTTAAAGGGGTTTTTTAACCATAACAATTTAATGATTCTATGAAATGCTGCTAAATGCAGCAAACTCCACCAGAATTTCATGACTTACATGATCAGGACTGATGTCAAAAATTGTCTCCTAACTCTATGGTGTCATTCTTTGCTGCTAAATGTGTTCTGCAAACCCTGAGTATGAGACTGATCCTTCATGTAGGTACCTGTCCCTTATACCTGCAAACTGCCTGAAGAATTTTGCTGTGACTGTTCATGCAGGTAAAGCTGAGGGTTTTATTGAAGTGTTGTAAATAAAAGACTGAAAATAGTCTTCTACTTACTTCTCTTAGAAGAAAATTAAGATATGCACAGCTTCAAATTGGCTTGGAGTTATAGCAACTCTATAATTACTTACTGTGTTCTCTCATGTGGAATGGATCCGAAAATACCTGTTTCTGCATGAAAAGCAGAGCTTTAGGTTCCTGTAGGTGCTTACAGGAGGGAGTTGGTGGTGCTTTACTTTCCCTGCCATGATCTCTGTGACCCTACTAAAGCTGTGGCAGCAGGCACTCCTGATTGAGGGGCCTGTGTGGGCTCCACCTCACTGTCAGATGCACTGGTAACACATCTGGAGAACAGATGCTGTAACATTTAAAGAGGGTAGCAGATGGTGCTGTGCTCTTTTGCCCAAACAGAAGGCATTATAACTTTACGGATGTTTGAACCAGGAAGGTGCTTCACTTCTGCTGGCTCTGAAATAGCCCTGACTTCATGCACAAAATATAGCTCTTGTTTTGCCACTTGCGGTTTCCTAAAGGTCACTGACACAATTTAAGCTGCTGCCGTTCACTTGTTTGGAATAAATCTCATGTCCAGAGGAGATTCTGCCAAGTGGGGCATCTGCCCAGGGTGCTCAACTCCATGGGCAGGGCTGGCCATCCATGTGGGATCCAGGCTCAGCTCTGATGTTTCAAGCAGCCCCCCAGAATGGCACAATGTACTGAGTTGAATGCTTCTGGCACCGTTATGTTCCACTAGGACCCTGAAATCACGTGACTAGAAGGAAAGTCAAGACTAAGGAGATGAAATTCCCAGGAGCTGGCACTCAACACTGAAACTCGCAGGAGGTCAAAAAATAGTTCTGTCTTCCCCTGTTACCAGCACTTAATACAAGCCACGTTCTTTTAAACTGAATTTTCTTTCAATGCTAAAATAAATGCTGCACAAACCACATCATCCCTCCACATGGCCACTCACTCATAGAACTTTAATAGGAACAAATCTGCTACTCCAAGCAAAAGTTAACTGAATAAAAGAAAATTTATTGAATTGCTACTTGAATAAACTGAGAAAGGAGGTTAACAGAGGCACTGATCTAGTTGTTTCTGTTGTGAAGTGGTGAGATGCTGCTCATGTTTTCATGTAAATAGCTAGCTACTTTATACAGATATTTGGCTCTTATTGACCTCAAAGAAAATGCTGTTGATCAGAGTTGTAGAAAATAAGTGAATATAATCATATAAAACTACCCCGAAATAGGAGAAAAACTGTAAAGCTGCTTCCAAAAACACAAGTTTAAGAATAATGAGGTAAAATTACATCTGCAAATAATTGTAGACAATGTGGCCTCAGGAGAAAACTCAAAAAGTTTATATTCCTTATAAAGATCATCTGAATGCTGATGAGAAAACTGAAGTATCAACCCATGGTCTGCAAAAAAGACAAATATAAACACAGTGTATTTTTAACCGGAACAGCACATTCAGGGTGGAAATAGTAGATCTTTACCGGAAAAGGAAGAACTGTACAACTTAAATAAAACACAGATTTTTTTCTTTTTTTTTTCTTTTTTTGCCACAGATGGGAAGACACAGATTTATTAAGAGTCTTAGTAGTATGTGTATTACTGTGATATCAACTAATCATTAATATTGGCTTAAAGCCATCCTTGAATTTAGTTCTAATATTTATTTCAAATTTACTTAATTATTCCCAATTCTATCTACTAACCAATTTGAGCAAAATGGATATTAGGAAATATATGAAAAGAAGGAGGGGCTTCTATGCAGACCTTTTTTAAGACACGACCATCATTTTATGACTTGGTTGCCCCATTCTGTGGTTTCTCATATCTTTTTTAATTTTTTTTTTTTTCTTAATAGATTTTTGTACTGAAACCCAGCATGACCAAGATTTGAATAGGAGCAGATGTTTGGGCTTTAGCATTCTCTTCTTGTTTTGCTGTTCTTTTTATTGCTCTGAGGTAAGATATTGGGTGTTTTATTTCAGAAATTTATCCTCAACACATGAATTTCCCATCTCTGTCTCTTCCATTTAGGATCACAGGAATATATTCAGATTTGTTTCTAATCCTTGATGGCAGTTTAATTAAAAAAATTTATGCAAGCAGCAATTGAATATTTGCACATGATAATAAAACTACTTCTATAATCCTTCAGGACTACATTATGGCCTACTTGCCAGCTAGGTTTGACCTGGGGGAAATTCCCTGATGCTTCTACAGAGGACAAGGTGTTAAATTTTCAGGGCTATTCTGTCACGTCAGAAACCTTGGCATTGGGAGAAAAGATATACAAAGCATTTGCAAACTCTACTTTTTACATTGATTTTGATATTAATTTAAAAGCTTTCTGAGGCATGGGCTAAGAATTGAGGAAAATTGAGATGAAGGCCAAAGTCCAGGCAAAACATCACTCCTCTGTAGCTATGTGGGCTGTAGGGCTGAAGAGATGCAGGGGTGTGAGAAGGTAGTGAGATGGGAGATGATGAGAGCAGAGGGTCCTGTGAGCTCATGGTGTCAGTGAGACTGTTAAGCCAAGTGGATGTAATTCACTATTAGAAAGAATCAATCAAAAGCAAGTGGGTTTTAGACTAAGTCTGTAAAAAGGGAAGGTTTTTCTGTGTGTATGTTTTACTATTGAGACCTTTTGTGGTTCAAAAGGGGATGTATGGGACAATGAAGCAGCTACGTAAGGACTTTATGACCTATTACAATATGATCACCTATTATTTATGACCACCTATTACAATATCACCATAAAATTGCTTATACCTTTTGGAGACGTTAAATTTGTATTGCACTGTAATTCTGCACCCACTTTCAGGTATTTCATTCACTTTGGTGTATTTTATTCACAGAACCTTTGAAGAAATAGCCTCATGCTCCCCTCTATTTTAAATTTAACATGGGTAAACAGACTAAAAATATCTTTTCCATGTGAAGTTCCTTACAACTTGCATGCAAGGTGCTCACAAAAAAACAAACGTGTCTTGCTGCACACAGAAAACAGTTTGTGTTTTGAGTAGCAAACAAAACCAGAGAATTCTCTGAAAGTCCCAAGAGCCAGGAATTGGTAGCCCTGTGACCTGCTCCCTCCCAAGCCACTTTTTGGAGGAGTGCTGGCTGATGAAAGAGAAGTCTACACCTACTGAACCTCCAGGCTCCCTCACAGCTGGACAGGTTAAGGTTTTAATGTCATTAGTCCTTCTCTTCCTCTCTGCCTCCTTAAAACAAAAGTATAAATGGTAATAGCACTTGAAAAGCTTTACCCTTACAGTGTCAATGCATTCACAAGCACTTAAGTTCATATGCAATGTAAAGCAAAAATACCAGTAGTTAAAAGCTGTTATCTGAAAGGTGAAATAAAAAATTTTTGCAGTGATGTTTGTTCTGTAGAAAGAATTCAGGAAGATTCTTTTTTTCCTGCCACCTTTTAAACAAACTTCTAGGTGCCTCCTAAAATTATTTGAACTACTGTAATGTGTAGTATTGCTTAATACATCATACATTAAGGAACAAGACCTCATGTGAAAACACAGCTCCATTTAGATTATGCTTTCATGCATCAGAAAAATTATTTTAAAAGCTTCTCGAGCCCCTTCTGAGAATTGCCTTGATTCCCACATAATTTGCTCAGAAGTGCAATCAAAATCTCTTAAGAACAAGACAGTCTAATTGGCATACTTAAAAATTCTTAATTGTGACTAGGAGGCAGCAACTTATTTTAAGCATATGGTTTCAAGGAAATACTTTTTTTCTTCTTCAAGAACTATTGCAATTGTTAGTTATCTCTGAAAACTTGGTGAAAACTTTAGCAGTTCAACTGCAAACTTGGGTTTTTGGAAATTAAATTTTTCTGTTACCTCAGAAGATATAAATTACTAATGTTTAGCTCAGCAGGAGTAAAAATCTTGCTTCTTTGTGTATTATTGAGTGTTTCATAGCCAGGTTTCAGGAAAGAATTTAGGTTCTTGTTTTCCCTGAATAATAGCCTTTAGAATAGGACCGAAAACCTCAGTCTTCTGATTGTCCTCTTATCTCCATATGCATTCAGAAACACACTTATGGCTGTGATGGTAGTGATGCACAGAGTTTCATGGTGTTATTTTTTCTCTAAAGTCAGATATTCTTATTGCCACGGGAAGCCTCCATCTGAAGATACCTTCAGTTATATGAAGATCAGGCACCTTGTGTAGGAGAGCCATCTGTCTTCATCAGCACTCAAAGTTAAAAGACATACAATTTACCTCATCAATTCAGCTTTGTGATTTAACATAATCTACTATAAACACCTACACAAATGTTTCCTTTTTTTTTTTTTTTAAATAATTTGGTTCATCATAAATGTATTGTTTTGAAGTGCTTATTTTTTGGCTCTGCCTGAAAGATAATAACTCAGATTGTTGGAAAAGGATTTCTCTGTGCCATCATCTGACATAAACCAGACTTTTCTTTTTGTGAAATAAGGCTTTCTTCTGTTTATGATGAAGCTTGTAAGACCAGGATTGATCTCATTCAATTTCTCCAACCTGCTGGTGTCTCATGACTCTCCTGCTAAATCATGAGGTGCTGTCATGGCTGAAGATCTAATGCTAGTTTCACCTGTCTTAGTTCAAGAACTAAGATATTATGCTGGCCAAGAAACAATCTCTCTCCTTTAAATTTAGGAAAACAGAATTTTAATTAGGGAAGAAAAGAAAAAAAAAATATATATTAAAGGATAACAGTTCTTAACCACC